>CABHPQ010141441.1:0-44691 GCA_902168405.1 Peromyscus aztecus
CACACACACACACACACACACACACACACACACACACACACACAGGGACAGTTTTTTTTAAAAGTCCTAGTATATAATTTACCTTAAGAGCTTGTTCTGGGAAGGACATGATTTATAGGTCTGTGTAGGGCCTATGCATCTCTGTTTTTTGTAAATCTGTCCACATAATTATCCATTCCAGAGAAGTGCTTCCCAAACTAATAAGATGCCAATTTTAAGGATCCAGATAAATGGCAAGACATGCTATCCTCATGGACTAGAAGACTCATCATGCTAAACACGTTAACTCTCCCAAATTCCTCTAGATTTAATATAATTCCTATCAAAATGTAAGTAGGACTTAAAACATTTATTTATTTTACATATATGAGTGTAGGTCTACATGCATGTATATGCCCCATGTTATGCCTGAAGAGACCAGAGGAGGGCATCAGATCCTCTGGAATTGGAATTTAAGGATGATGTGAGCTGTCATGTGGGTGCTAGAACTGAACCCTGATCCTCTGCAGGAGCAGCAATTACTGTTAATGGCAGAGCCATCTATTCAGCTCCCTAAGTAGGACTTTTGAAGACACAAACAAGCCAGCATTTAAAATGTATTTTGAAAAGCAAAGTACCTAAAATTACTAAAATCTTGAAAATGAATATGTTTGAAGCACTCAGATAGCCTGATCTTAAAAGTCATCATAAAGCTGTAGTAATTAAGATAGTGTGGGGGTGGCTGAAGAATGGATGCGCAGATCATTGGAACATAATAGAGAATGCATATATAGACCCCTAACAAAAACAGCCACTTACTTCTTGAAGTACAAAGTTGATTAAGTGGGAAGGGATGGTATTTACATAAGTGGTACTGAAAGAGTTGGGCATCCAATCAGGACAAAAGACAAGCCTCAGCCTAAACTTCACATCTTTTTATAAAAATTTACTCAACACGGGTGATAGTTACAAATGTAAGAGAACAAAAAATCTTTTAAGAAAACCCGAGAAATCTTTGTGATTCAAGGTTGAGGAAAGTGCACTCTTGGGTACCAAAAGATGGTCTATGAAAGACAAATGGACCGACTGGACTTCATCAAGACCAAAACCTATTGTTCTGTGAAGGGGACTCTGAAGAGAGTAGACAGACAGGTATGTATAAGAGGGAAACATATATATCACAGAGGACTTTATATAGAAAAGCCATGTGTCTCCAATGTCTCCTCCATCAGACCATCCTCCACCATGATATATGTAGCCTCCATTGTTTGCAGTCTGGAGTACCTCTTTCCATCCACCTGCACAGGGAAGTTACTTCTTAGTCACAGGACAATATGAAATGTGCCCTCCTAGTGATTCTGTCCTTATCCCTGCCTAAAAACTACTCAGAATTGCTCCACTGCCTGTCCTAGGAAGTAGTGCTCTCCCAAATTCCAGGAGTGCCGTGGATGCCTCTCTTGCTGATAGTTCTTTCTCTGGCAAGCTCTTGGTCTGTCCATCAGCTGGTGTAGAGCAAGGAATTCTTAAAGTAGGGAACTTACTCAACAGTCAAGTTCTTGGACTTCACCCAAAGTCCCTTCAATTAGAACACTGGATTGAGACCCTAGGGGTGCATTTATTTTACTTTATTTCCAGATGGGGGTCTCACTCTCTATAGCTCAAGCTATAAACTCACCATGTAGTCCAGGCTGACCTTGAACTCACAGTGATCCTCCTGCCCCAGCCTCCTGAGTGCTGGGATTACAGGCATGAGCTTCCACCTGGAAGACATGTGTTTGGTGCACTCACCGCTACCATACATGATTCTGATAGACATCAGAAAGGTGAGCAGTAGTGATTGATACAGAGAAAAGAGGGTTTGGGAGGAGGCACACTTCTTCTAGCACTGTTTCTGATAACTGTGAAAGGGCGAATCAAGGGCCCACTCCATGTCTCTTGATTTCATTACTTCTAACACGAGAGATAGAAGCTCTAAACTGCTTAACTCTGGCTACCTGATCAGATGTAGGTTGGGTCTCTGCTTCTGTTTGTCCTGGCTGGGAAGGGTACCACGACTAAGTTGCATTCAGGATTCCAGAGACAGATTCTACATATGTTGGTGGAATGCTTCACACAACAGCCACATCACCTTCTTCCTCGCTACTGTATTCTTTTGTTCTGGATACTGGTTTTCAGTTTTTATAAGAACATATGTGTGTTTACTCAGTGTCAGGCCCACAGGATTTACTTTATGTACCACACAGCCTGATAGGAGGGGGCCATTGTAACCTCTGCTTTAGAGATGAGACACACTGCCTTTCTGAGGACTCCAGCTCAGTGCCAGGACCTCTGAACTTAGCTCAGAAGATACATCTTGTTTCACCCAGAAAATGGGTTGCACCTGCATAAAGTTCTGCATGTGAAGAGTGGATCTGTAGTGGTATTAACTCTGTCACTCCCTCACCAGCATCAGCACCGCCACCATCACTGCTGTCTGTGCCAGAATCACATCTTATCACTGACATCACCCTACTACCACCACCACCACCGCCACCACCACCGCCACCATCACCACCACCATGCCACCATCATCATGAAGTCATCACACCAATTCCCTAGAGTTTTTACAATTTATGTGATACAGCAAAGATAACCATATATAGTAATGAAGTAGTAACATTATCAGACTTGGGCTCATATCCTGTGCTCACCCAAGCCAGGTTGGTCTACCCATCCACATGTCCTCAATATGTCAGCTAAAATAGCCAAGTTCATAGTGAAAAGCTGGAAAACGAGATTTAGTCAATATGTAGACGTTGGGATAGACAGAGATTCAGTGAACTCTGCCAAGCCCATCTTTGGGGGTCCTGAAATGAAGTGAAGGCTTCCATAGAGAGTCAGCGTCACTATACCTAAGCAGTCCCCAGTCAAAGTGTGGTCCCACCCATCCTTGACCCCTTCTATAAGGTGGTCTAACATGTGAATCTCTTCACAGAAGAAAACTTCCCTCTCTGGCTGGCCCAGACTTGGGCTTTCTCTCCTTGCATGAGTTCCCTGGGGACATTCTAACTTCTGGGTGTCCATTGATTGTTTCTATAGTCTGATAGCCGAAGTGAGGGGCACAAGTGTCTTTTTTAGAATACCTTCATCCCTGCCAGGTCATTTTCAGCAGTAGATTTAAAGTTCATGTGCTCAGTGCCCAATAAGTCCCAATATACTTCTTTGCAGCTAACTGCAGCTGACTAAGGAGGCCACACTGAATTATTCACCTCGCCACAGTCTGTCTGAGCTGATTCCTTTCTCCAAACTCATATTTATTATTCTTTTTGTAATTTCTCTGCTTATGCGGGACCTAGATAGAGTTCTTACCCCACTCCCAATTCTGGAGGAAATACCTCAAAGACACACTGGAAGTTAAGGTTAGAGAGCTTGGTAGTCCAAGAAGAGAGAGGGAGTTAATTTTTATTTATTAGGGCCCACCAGAATCCCCATGGGAGGTGAGGTAGGTGGCCTGAACCATTCATTAGAGTGAGCACAGGGAGGGAAAAAGGTCTCTGGACTCAGGGAAGCTGGCAGCAAATTCACACAGCAGGCTGAAGGGGCGGTATGATGAGGTGACTGGAGACAGATGCAGTGGAGATCAAAGAAGAGAAGTTAGCTAATGTGGCCATACAGCACAGACACACACATACACTGAATCGATAATGGTATATCTTTGTCTATTGGCTATAATCCACAGTAAGTCATGCTGTCGCCACTTCAAATGACCTCTTCCCCCTAGCTGAAGGAGAGACAGTGCTTCAGAACCTCTGGGCTTCAGTCCTGCTGAAGTGGTCTTCTTCTTTGTAATGGCTATGAACAAGTAGAGAAAACCATCTCTGGGAAGTTCCAGAAAGGTTCTCTGGGTTGCTTCAAGGTAGAGAGATGCCATTACCTACACTGAGGTAGATTGGGGTGACAGGTTCCCAGATTTCTCAGGTTGGATGCTGAACTCTGAGGTGGAGGCCTCTCTATCATTTGGTCCGGTTACCTCTGCCTTCAGCTTCTTGTAGTAACCTGAGTTGTTCTCTCTGTGCAGATGGCTCGTGCACCTCACTTTTCCTGGCAATTACTCTCTAACAATGCTCTCCTGGTTGCATAAAAACCTCAATCAATTCCTTATTAAAACGCCACAGCAAATACAAGCCTTACCCAACTTGTTCCCTTTTCTTCCCCCAAACAGATTGGATTTGTGGTGGCTCCATTGGAACCGAGGTCAGCTCTGAAAGCAGGGTCAGATTCCAGCCTGGTTCCTGCTTATTAGAGCCCAAGTGATTTCAGCACCCACCGTCATGTAAAAACTTTGTTTAAATGGAGGCAGGTAAACAGGTCAATTCTGCCTTCTGGTCTACCTAGCCCCACCCTGCTGGGGTGTAGGGAGGATGCCATGCTGGGGACCTCACAGAGCTTACCTGGTGGGAAGGGGGAGGCCAGAACCCAAAGGCATGGGGATAGACGTCTTTCTAAACTAACAGGAAAGGAGGAGGGAAAGGATGTGGTAACTTGCCTTAGGGTGTGGTCCAGGAAGTCAGTTTTAGGATGCAACTCGGAGCTGAGATAAATGGGAAGTGGGCTGAGAAGAAGGAGGGAAAAGGTGAAGGTCTAGCTCAAATGTGAGAAGAACTGTACAGGTTGCAAGGAGAAAAATAAGACAAAGGAAGCTGTACCAAGAGACACAACCAGTAGCCTGGTGGGCCAGAGGAAGCATTTTGCAATTTAGTATGGGCAGCATGGAAAACCGTAAAGGGCTTTAAAGAAGGAAGTAATTGAGTAATTTTGCTTATTAGGACCAGATGGAGTCGACTTGAGGAAAGGTCGCTTAGAATACAAATGCCATTTTTATGGGGAGAGCTTATGCACTCTCCTGAGGGCCAGCACGGGGCAGGGGTGGCTGCTGGGGAGTGCTTTTGGCTCTTATGGGCTCCAGTCTCTGTGGTGGAGCTGCAACAGCTCATTGATGTCAGTCTCTGAGGCTTAGGGGTAGGGACCTCTGCTCTTCTCAAACTGGGTAGACTTGCTTATGCCTTTGTGGCTGAGAATTCGAGGGAGTAGATAGTCCAAAAATGGCAGCTGTGTCAGAATTCCAGGTTGATGACTTCATTTCACAGTTGGTTGGAAGTAGAAACAGGAACTGGGAGTGTCAGGTAGGGTAAGGGGGACAGGGGAGGAAGCTTACCCCATCATTTGCAGAAAAGGACTTTTTAAGAAACAGACCACTTTCACTTCTCACTGAAAGTAGAAGGTTTTGAGTTGTTTATCTCAAGGCCGAGGATGTTGGTGCTCTTGGGGACATGTCCCCACTGAGAGGTTTCCAAAGTTCGGCCAGCATTCCATTTCTCCTTCACTGGCAGGTGGATTGTGAGCAGTTGGGAGGGCCATGTGTGTGCCCCCTTGCTGCTTCAGCTGGGTGAGTACAGTGGTCTGGCCCGGAGGGCAACAGGGCCTGTTTCTCCTCACAGTGTCCCCCCCTGTAGTGAGCAGATAGATGACTTAGGGAGTGTCTGAGGTCCATTTTACTGCTGCATGACTTTTTATGAGCTAACCATTGGACAGGGTCCTTGGATGGGGAGGATGGATACAGAAAAAAATAGATCTAAGCATGGAGAGAGTGGCTGAGACATCCTTCAAGCCTTGTTCTGTGGGCGACATGGTCAAGTCAGAGGCAGCTCTGTAGACCTTCGCACGTTTATTGGTGAAGAGTCTGCTGTTTTCCAGGTACTGTGTATCATACTATCATCCCGTGCTTCTCTCCCGGTAGCACTCCCTTACACAGATGGAGCTACTGAGGCTCACATTGGTGACACCAGGTGCCCAAAGGCACAAGCATGCAGACAACAGTAGACACAGGATTTGAATGCAAATCTTCCTGGCTCCTTCTCCCTTGTTTCAAGGCCCATCCCTGCTACCTTAGTGTGTGTGCACAAGGGGCAATGTCAGCGATGCATCCTTTCCCAGTATCCGTCCTTGATCTTAAAGGATACTGTGGGAAGGTCAGAGTTTGCTTCTGGCCAGTCAGGAGCCATCCTCTCTTCCATGATGTAGGGTCAGTCCGGCCTTCCCTTTTCCAGCCTCCTAGGGGCTGTGTGAGATCATGGATCTGGAAGGTCTTCAGGGAGTCGGGTGTGCAGGAGTGGTAGCTTAGGTGCTAATGGGCAGCCTTTATTGCCAGCAGCCTGCTGAAGGAGACCCTGGACCTGGATCAGCTACAGATGGGCACAGCTCCAAGGCAACAGAGAACTGGGCCATGGCTTGCCTGGGCTGGGTCAGAAATGGTGTCACCTGCCTAAGCTGCATTGCTGGCTCTTGTTTGCAGGGTTGAGGAGCGGCCTGGGTGCACTGCTGTCTACCTGCCTCTGGTTGTTTATGCCAGTGTCTCAGCCCTGCTTCTCACAGCCCAGCAGCAGCCCAGGCTATACTTTGCCCTTAATAAGGGGTCACATGGAGATACACAGAGATGGTTGAGGCTCCCATTTCCACCTGGAGCTATACTCTTTATAAGTTCCACTCATGTCCCTGCTCTTTGTAGCTACAAAGAATTAGGGACACCTTTCTTATTGTCTCTGTTCTAGATTCTCGGCTCTCTTGCTCCACCTACCCTGTCTTAGTAGCAGCAAATCCAGGGGCAGCCTTGTTAATGGGAAGCCAGCAGTACTCCAGTCAAGTGGCACAGTGGACTTCTAGCAAAGAAGGTCTGCTATAGGGAAGCACAGTCTTGACGGGACTGACCCCTCTAGTTCTGGTTCATGCTAAGGTGGACCCTCTCTCTTCTTTGTCTACGGAGACAGCAGAATTTGAATTCAGAGCTGGGATGGGAGGGCTTGGCTTGAGCTATATCTCATGATGAGGATGGAGGTGATACTAACAGTTAAAATAGTCAACAGCTTCCATTTACCTATTCTCACCAGTGGAAACTTAGACCTCATTACATTTAACCGTAGCATTTTCCCTGCCCAATGACTGTTAGCATCCCAACAGAGTTGGAAGCACAAATACTCAGAGAGCTTAAATGATTTGCCCAGGGTCAAAGATTTAAAGCTTGAACTCTCATCCTGATGGCTCCAAAGCCCAGCTCTGCCCAGCAAAGCACCTTTCCTATAACTTGAGAGCCCCTCCCCCACCACACCCCCCCCTCCCTGCCCCTGTCAGATGCTCCAAGCATTGCTCCAGTCCTGTCACCTTGATGGACCTCTGATTGGACCATGTCCTGGCTCCCTCATCCCTTGTACCCTCCCTGTGGCCTGCAGAAATTCTGCCCTGCTTTGCTTTTCCAGGTTCTCTGTAAATTTCCAGGCTGTGGTAGAGAGTCAAAATGGCTTGACTCAGTTTCTTACTGTGTTTTCCTGTGGACATCCCAGAAACACATGTGGGGGACTCACTGGGAAGAAGTGAGCCTCATCTGCAGGAGATTGAAACCCTTAGATTGGGTGGGAGATGTCTGCATCCCTAGCTGCTCCCAGTGGCTCTCCCAACCACTGTACAGGTCCAGGCAGCGTGAGACTTTGCTAAATATGGTTGTCTTTGTTGGAGAGTTCAGAGACCAAAACAAAAGTAGTTTCCCTCGCTTGGCTGCAGCCTGAGAGGTGGGGCAGGCCTACTGCCACCCTTTGCATCTGGGCCCAAAGGAGGAGCAGGACTCAGCGCTACCTGTGAACAGTGGCTCCCTGCTCCGCCCCCCTCCAGGCTCCTCCTTTCTGCAAGGTCCTCTGGTCATCAGTGCCTCTGGAAAGCCACTAGCATTTAGCTCAAGCTTTTGTCCCACATCATCCCTGCTGTTGAGTTGGCATCTATTGGTTTATCTATCTTCTCCAAGATGACACCATGCATTCCTTTGAGCCTGGGGTAACCTGGGTTAGCCTCTTTCTTTTCCATGTTGAGTCAGTTCGAAAAAAAATTGCAAACATCATGGGCATAAATTCAGAATACATATGATTCTCTTGTGTGCTTTCCTTAGATTAATTCCCGTCTTTGCAGTTGATGCTTGTAATTATTCCTATCATTTCATTCTTAGTTGTTTTATTTTCTCTTGTCTTTGCTTCTCACCCCTCTTTAGTTGCCTTGGAATTGATCTGTTCATTCAACAGCTATGCACTGAGCACCTACAATGTACCACGTTGTAGATAGGAGCTCCACATATAGGTGTGTGATCTAATTGGGACACACGGGATTAGAACTGATTCAAGATGACAACACATCCCAAATTGGCTCAACCCCTCCCCCAGCTGATATCCCCCATGGAAGTGGGGATTAACTGTATCTGAGCAGTTGTAGCAGTGGGGAGGCTCTCATTCCTGGACATATATTAAGTGTCTCTTGAATGAGCAGCTCATCTGTTGATGAATGAGGCCACCCAGGCACCACACTATTTCTTGGAGTCACCTTCTGATTCTAAGGTTTCATAATGAGAACGCACTTCCTTTAGGGGAGCAGGTGTGTGGTAGACTTTGGACTCCTACACTGTTCTTCTGACTATTCCCGGAGATCGGCACCTCTCCGCTCTGGTTTGGCAGTGGCTGTTTTTGTCACCTCAGCGGGGCTGTGTTGTTTGTTCCTGGAGCAGAGAGACATCTGTCATCCTCACTGAGTCTTGACAGATGCCACATTCAAACAACCAGCCCTGGTTTGGACACAGAGCAGTGGCTGTTCTGCCTTTGCCAGGCTGGCTCAGACATGACCACTCCCACTGCCTCCTCCCAGAGCACAACCCTTCCTGCCAGCGCTGCAGAAGCAACTTTCCTGTGCTGGAATGTTCTGGAGGCTTGAGCTAAAGGATTCCAAACTGCAAGATGCAAAGGGGACCCAGCAAGCAGTGGGATTACAGGCTGTGATGCCTACTGGGTGGCATGCACCCCCCACCTCTCTGCGCCAGGACAAGGCTAGAAGGCTGATGATCCTGAGCACAGTGGGGATGGCCTGGCAGGACAATACCTCCACATGGATGAGATCATGTCTCCCTTTGTCCACTCTGGAAAGTGTCTCACCTGATCCTTGCCTTCTCCAGGAATCAGAGCTTGGGGAAATAGAGTGGGCGTGTACAGAACACACGACTGGCATTGAGTAGTCAGGACTCTAGCTATTGCATAGGAGAGACTGGTTGACTGAGATGACTTCTAAGGCAAAACTTAGAGCAATGAAGATAAGAATATGTGTGTCAGGGTCAGAAGAGAAAGGAGAACCAGACACAAATTCCTTTAAACTCATAGGGAGACCTTGGAAGTAATTGATATGATACACAATGTCCCTTATGTTGGACATCATCTTATTTTCACCATTTCCTACCAGTTCCCTATAAGTCCCATTGGGCCACCTGAGAGTGTTCATGGACTTGCTTTGGAGAAGGCTGGGTTGAGGGGAGTACTGTTTGGCATGCTTCTGGACAAAGTATGTGGCCAAAGAACCATGTTGGAGTCAGATCTCGAAGCTGAGGAGGGAAAGGGGCTTACATGTTTTGTATAGGAAAGGTCATCAGGGACTGAGATTTCTCCTTCCAGCTCCTTCTGATTCTTCCCTGCCTCTGGGACTGGATGTCCCTGGGACCTGTGGCCCGCTTCACCTTGTTTTGTTCTACTTCTAGCCACTCTTCTTTTGGAAGCTGCCATTTGCATTCCCCCATTATTCTTTCTACATTATTTCCCCAGATCACATTTGTGAGTCAGCCTGCTCTGGTTCTTTTAAGCAACGAAGGGACTCTGTACAGGGCAGTGCAACCGAGAGCCATCTTCCTAAGAGTGACAGTCTCTGGGATCTGTAAAACATCATTTGAATAAAGGAAGCAAGAGTTTAAGAAAGACCAGCCTTCCCTTTCTTTAAAATACTGTATCTCAGGGGAATGTTAATTTTTAAAATAACTCACATATTCCAAAAAAGCAGAGAACTCTGTTAGATAAACAATGAAGATGTTTGCTTAAGGAACATTTCTTTATTCAGCTAGTGAGGAAGCAGGGAGTAGACGAGATGAAAAGTGTTGAATGAAGTACCCAAGAGTGGATTTTGACACCAAGGCTAGATTCATCACTCCTGTTTCTCAGAGGGTTCTATCTAAGCAGAGCCAGACAGACACCTCTGACTCTTCCTCTTAACTCTGACATCACCTTCTTGAGCATACCAACAGAGGAAATTCCCATATCCACGAGTGTCGGGTACAAAACCAAGATCTGCTAACTAAAAGGCTTATCGGAGTGAGCGTTGTATGAGAATTTTTGAATGCAAGTGATGGAAAAAAGTGATATGGTTGAAGCTACCTAAGTTAAGAAATTGAGGGGAAGGTGATGGATCATATAGTTGATGTAGGGAAGTTTTAAATGTATCCTTCTCCCTCTGAAGATTTGATGATTTCTATCTATGGAATAAGCTGTCAACACAATGATAATGGGAAGAGCACATAGAAATTGTATTATATGCTTAAGGCATGGAGTATGAGACTTGTAGGTGGGCAAGGTGGCTGAGTGCAAAGGGGTAGGGGTGGGCTTGGGACTTGGATGTCTGGAGGAAAGTGAGATTGGGCAGGCTTTGGAAGGTTGCCAAATGACTGTCAGCAAACAAGAATTGTCTTGTGAACATAGATGGCTTGACTGATATTGTGTTGTCTCTTGATATAATTGACTCCCTCCAGCATCCCTTCCATCGCTTACCCCTGCTTTCTTCTGTTGGGTTAATGCTCACTAGCTTCTTCCATGTGAGGTCCCACAGCAGAATCAAATGCATGTCATATCCATGTCTTCCTCTGAATGGAAAAATCTTTGGTGAGAAGACAACTTCTCTTCCACATACAGCTGTGTTAGCCAAGACCTAGAACTGACTTTCATTGGTTCACATCATTTGGTGTGCTCTTCTAGAACCAGTGAAGATGGCCTTAGGAAGACAGGTCTGCTGGTCTTCCTTGGCTTGGCAAGCCTTGGCAGGTGCTCTGGAGGTAGAGGTTGGAATATACCTGAACCAGAGGGTTGTAGAACAAAGGATAAGGTCAAGTTTTGTTTCCAGAAGCAGTAATTGATGCCTATCACTAAACGTAAGCTATCTACTCCGGTGTGGTTTGGTCACATGGGTTTGAAGGGCCAGCCCTGGGATGAACCACTTTTGGATGAAGATTATTCCTATTTCCTCTCCCTTAATACACCTATTATTGTCAAAATTCTCTTGCTGTCCTGTCACTACATGTTGAAAGGTCCCCCAGAGCCTAATTGAACAACATGGATTTGGTCCCATAGATGAAGGCAAAGACAAGTTTTTAAGCCTACACTTATTTTTTTTCCCAATCATAGACTTAAGAGATTGCTTCCATCTTCTGGGCTGAATGGTAATTTTGCCTGTCAACACTGAGCTGGTAGTTTTGAAAAGATTTTTAAATATATTTCCCTATCAATTTAATTTTACTTTTTATTAAGCAAATTTTAATGAAATTCTTATAACTGCCTATTGCCACTTACTAATGTCCCAGGCAGCTGACTGACTAATACATGTGAAGCTATGTCTTAATAACAGTCCATTCATGCCTGTTTTGTAGGAGAGGAAACATAGCCAGAGTGGCATGTGGCTGCCTGAGGTCATGCCAAGCAGAGCCTTCAGCATCCATGTTCCTATGTGTGGGTTGATATATGTAGAATGAAAAAGACATGATCTTTACTCCTGGGCTATGTGTAATAGCTTTGCCTGAATATTTATATAAGCGAGTGAGTAATACATTCCAATGGGAATAAAACAGAAGGAAGTGATTAATTTTGCCTGAGTATAGTCTGGGAAACTGAAAGGGACATCTGAGCTGGGTCTTGATGAGTGAGTAGGAGTTTCCCTTGTGGGTATGGTGTGGGAAGAGTCTGTTCTTTCATGGAGTAGTGCATGAGTTTTGTATGAGATAGGGCTGTCAGGCTCAGGAAATGTGAGGTCACCCTTAAATTTTGTCCTCATTCTTCAGATAGAGGGCCCCAAAGACTGACATTTTGTATTTTCATTTGCAGAGACTAGAA
Organism: Peromyscus aztecus; assembly: GCA_902168405.1. Taxonomy (NCBI): domain Eukaryota; kingdom Metazoa; phylum Chordata; class Mammalia; order Rodentia; family Cricetidae; genus Peromyscus; species Peromyscus aztecus. Next base: position 11,958 of record CABHPQ010141441.1, read on the forward strand.
ACCTAACAAACTGGCTGCAATGATAATAAGGATTTGTTTTCTCATCTAATTAGGAAGCACAGACATGAGCTGACTTGAGAGGTTGCTTGCTCTGTTGGCTAGATAGTATCTTCTTAGGGTCCAACTTCTTTCCTTCTCATTGTCTGCCCTAACACCATGATGTCTTCATTAAATATTGACTTGTTTGGGGCCCCGCAGATGTCCTAGAGCTCGGGTGTTTCTGTTGTATCCTTCCTTTACAGTGCCAGGAGGAAAGAAGCCCTCTATTCTAGCAATGCCATCACAAGACTGAGAGACACTCTGATTGGACTGGCTTGGCTCATGTGACCACCCCTGAACCAGACAATTCTTGTTTCCATAGGATAAAGAGCATTGAGAGGCTCAGTTGTCTTGCACCACTGGGGTCCTCAAATGGAATGTGGGGTATTGATGGCATGAGGAAGTAAGCAGTGCATCCCAAGAAAGCATCCATATTGAGAGAAGGCATCAAGGAGATGCTCATCATGGTTTATGTTTACACCAACACAGTCTTACCTTCCATGGACATCAAGGAGGTGCATATCACTGGTTCATGATCATGATGCTCATCTGTGGCTTGCCAGCTCTGGACCTCGCTCTAGTCACTCTCTATAGAGTCCCTTGTCCAAGAACATCCATTCTCTGCTAGTCTGTGATAAAGTTTGTAGCATAGTGGCATGAAGACCTCATAGAATGATCTAGAACTTTGTGGGAAAACTGTCCTCAGACTTGGTCAGGGTGTCTTCAAAGAAGACAGGTGATTTGATACTTACAAACTATCACCACTGCCGCTCTCTAGGAGGGCAGCTAAATCCCTTTTAAGTCATGGAGTGGCAAAAAGAAAAAGGAAGGGAAATGTCTTCCAAAATGACCTGTATCAACAAAAGGAAGAAGTGTCTGAAGCTGTTAGCTCATAGTGCCAAGCTATATGTCGAAGTATAGTTGAGATAGGATGTCCCAAAGGGAAGGCAAGTGTTTGGAGATAGCCATCAGGCCTGGTGTCTCAACTCCAGGCACCATCACTTTAGAAGAAGCAGTAATGTGTCACAGGGACACAGAACACACTCTGCAGTGTGGCTGTACCTGCAATGCTGGCTGCTCTGTTGATGAGCTAGGCTGGTGCATGCCCCACTCTACCATGGACCAAGTGTGGGTCAGTCATTCATTCATTCAACAAGTGGCTTTCTTCTTCCAGCTTAGCTAGGAGGGTGGAGGATGACAGCTACTTTTGTCCTCACTTGTTTCCTCAGTGAATGGTGGAATCAGGAACTGTCCACATGATAGTGTTGATGGGAGAACTGGATGAGCCCGTCCTTGTTTTACCAATTGGCAAATAAGTATTGTTTACTTTTCTGTTGCTGTGATAGAACACTATGATGAAGACAACGTCTAAAAGGAAGAGTATGTTTTGGCTTATGGTTCCAGAGGGTTAAAGTCCATGATGGTGGGGACAGCATGGTAGCATGGTAGCCAGTGGCAGGCCCATGGTGGCATGACTAGAAAGCTAAGAGCTGACTTCTTCAACCTCAAGCAAGAAGAAAAAGGGAGGAGAGAGAGAGAGAGAGAGAGAGAGAGAGAGAGAAGAAGAAGAAGAAGAAGAAGAAGAAGAAGAAGAAGAAGAAGAAGAAGAAGAAGAAGAAGAAGAGGAGAGGAGAGAAGAGAGAGAGAGCGCACTAGAAATGGCATGAGGCTTTTAATCTCAAAGCCTGCCTCCAGTAAGGCACACTTCTTCCAGCAAGGCCACACCCCCTAAGTCTCCCTAAACAGCACCACCAACTGGGGACAAATATTTTACGTACCTGAGACTGTGAAAGACCTTTCTCATTCAGACTGCCACAATATATGGATAATGTTTACCTGCAAATAATTGTAGTTTCAGTAAGATACTTAACACAATAGGTAATGGCTTGTATGTATATCCCCATACACCTACATAATCTATGGAAAACATTTGGATTCCTGTTTACTAAGCACTATCAGTATGGATAAACAGATAACATCATGGAGTGTTGCCAAGAGCCTTAGAGTCATTGCTTATAGATTGTCTAGCATATAAGAGACTCTTGATAAATGCCAGCCATTATAATAATTATTATGTTGATTGAACTGCTTAATAATAATGGGATTCATCTGAATAAAACTGTATGTGCTTCTGTAGTGCTTGGTGCCAACACTGTCCCCTTGGACCTTATAATTGCTTAATGACAAGGCTCCTTCTCCTGTCTGTGGATTCCAGGGAAAAGCTGTATGCTCTCTCATGCTCTCTCGATGTCTTACGGCCAGCGGTAATTATCAGGATGCTGATGCATACCATGGTAAAGTGTTCTCCAGTTCAGGGCTCCTGTTGCCCATTCTGGAGGCTTCCCAGCCATTTGTCACAGTCTCATTTGAAATGCATGTGGTTTTCATCCGTAATATCTTGATTGTCCCATTAATCTCCTTTAAGCTCCATGAAAAATACAGAGGGCTGGATCCCAAATAGTCACCAAGTTGTATTTTGCATTCAAGGGAGTGTTTGCCGTAGACGCGAAGAAACTGATGTTTCCCGTTTGGCAATCGGCTTTCCAACGATGTCAGAAGGGCCGTTGTATTCTGAATTACCAACCTGTTGGCAGGGCTGCAGTTCTGTTTTGCCTCTAATATGTCTGTATCTTTGGCTGGTTCTTTATCTCCAAGTCCTTTCTCTTCTTCCCAGTGGATGCTCTGCAGCTCCTAGTACCTAAAGGAGTGGTCAGGAAATAGCTTTTGCTAGAGCAGCAAGACGCTTGGTGGTTCCATTTGCCCATATTCTGAAGACCCTGGCTACATACAGTGCTCACCCAGGAAGAGCAGCATTTGTTTTATCAACATGCACACAGCATCCTCTAAGGTTCTAAGTTTTAGGCTTAGTGCCCTGTTTAGTGTAGTGACCGTTAGCTACACGTTAACTGCATTTTAATGAAATGACAAGTTGAGGAGAGGGGAGATGTTTCATCCTGTAAAGTGTTTGCCATGCAAGCATGAGGACCTGAGTTTTAGCCCCAGAACTAATGTTTAATACAAAGAAGTTGCATCAGGTGATGTGAGTTTATAATCTCAGATCTTGGGAGGTGGAGACAGGCAGATCGTTGGGGCTCACTGGCCAGCTAGCCTAACTTAATAAGGTAAGCTCCAGACCTATGAGAGACCTTGTGTTAAAAAACAAAAAACAAAAAACCAAGGTGGATGACTCTTGAGGAATGACACTAAAGATTCATGTGCACATGCTCCTGTAATACATGTACACACATGATGATAACACACACACACACACACACACACACACACACACACACGTTACTAGTTTTACTTCTCATTTCCACTAGATATTTTTCAAGTACTCAATAGGTAAATGTGACTGCCTTTTGGGAGAACTTTTCCATTAACGCTAGCCAGGAATCAGTAGAAATAGAAAGGAGTGGTGAACATTCATAGTGTCATAGACCACCAACGGCCTTTCTTATGCCTTTCTTAACTCTTTTCCTATGTTCGCCTCTCCCCATAGCCAATCCACCTTTAGACCAGGAAAAAATAGATTGTTTCCTGATCTGGCATCAGCACTCAATGAAAAGAAGAAAAAAATCATCTTAGAGAATGTCAATGAGTAGTTTTCTTCCTAATTTGCACCCTACCTTTTGACAGCATAATACATATGTTTTCATCCATTGGTAACTGCCTTGGGTGAGGTGAGAAAGTCTGGGTGGAGGAATCTTGCACTAGAATTCAAGAGAAGTACTCAGGCATGTTGCTTGAGAAGTCAGCACTGTTCAGACACATTTAAGCAATCCTGTCCAACCTGAATTTAAAAATATCTGCTTGTGGACCACTCTGGTGGACAGATCTACTGCACATAACTTGATCTAGTCATTCAGCTCCAAAAACCACAGAGCAGACATGATTGGGAGACTAGAATTGCTTTGGATAGCCTTGGGCTGCTGTTTGCTGTTGTTTTGTTGTGAAATGTCAATAAGATTACTCAATGATAATAGATCCAAGGAGATGAGTTGGCTGCATGAATATTGCAAGAGGCCTGTAGATCTCTTGGGGACCCTTCAGACCTCCTTTTGAGAGTGACTCATTAAGTCTGTTTGCAGAGTTGAGTTCACATCCTCAAACAAGGCTTAATTTTTTTTTTACCTGGGAAGGGAGCAAAAGCAGGGGATGGCATTGGTTGGCTGGTTAGATTGATGCCTGGAGAGATTTGAGATCAGAGGGCCAGAGCTTGTTTTGTGCAAGGGATGACGTGTCTGAATGACAATGCTCAGAGCTTCTAACAAGTACAGGTGGGGGTTGGGGCCATGGCATTCAACATCATTTGTGGCTGGTTTACCAGGCAGACTGGAGTCTGGCAGAGAATGTCTAGATTCTTCCAGAGGCTAGAATCTCAGAACCAGAAGATAAGTTTCTCCAAATATCATGGTAGTTGAGTTTACTGAGGCAGCCTGAGAATCTCAATGTGTGATAGGGGTCATTGTGTGTGTGTGTGTGTGTGTGTGTGTGTGCGCGCGCGCGCGTGCGTGCGTGCGTGCGCGTGTGTGTGTGTGTGTGTGTGTGTGTGTGTGTTCCCATGCCCATGAGTTTGTGTCCTTTGGCCTTTCCTCATCTCTGTCAATTGATCTTATAAAAATTAGATTTTTTTTCAATATTACCACCAAAAACCACTTGAGGATTTACAATACTCTCAGTGTATCTCAAAAATAAATGTGATCATGACTTACATTTCTGCAGCCATTTGGATAAAGTCTTCTGGAAGCATCTTCTCTGGGGATTCTGGAGTTATTTCTTGGTCCTTCAGAATCTTGGTTCATGTGACATGCTGACTAGATAGCAGCATATAGCAGGGAAAGCAACAAAGCTGTGATTGAAGGGAGAGAGAGGTGGAGCCCAGCCTGCTGGACTTCTGTCCCACCCCCACATGCTGCCCCAGCAGATGAGTCAGCCCCTGAGTCACCAATGAGCCATCCCCATGCCTCCAGAGCATCATCCCACCGAGTCCTTGCAATCACTAGGTATGACTCTGAGATCCTCACAGTGACTCTGAGAATGTCAATGAGGCTGTCCCTGGCATGCAGGAGACAGCCGAGGAGGAGAGAACAGACTCAATGTTGTTGAGCCTAGTTCAACACAGGGTTGTGATGTGATGGCAGCAATGCAAGGGAAGGGATTTTTAAGGGTCATCTAATAGGGTAGCGATTAGAATCTTGATAGGTTTTTTTTTTTTTCTAGAGTAGAGTACATTTCTTTTGTATGTGTGCAAATGTATGTGCCTCTTCATGGGTGTAGAGGCCATAGGAGCACCTCTGCTCACAACCCTCAGATAATGTCCAACTTATTTTTGAGAAGGAATCTGTTATTAGTCTGGAACTTTCCATGTAGGCAAGAAAGCAAGCCCCAGGGCTGAGATTAGTATTGCAAGCATCATGCCTGGCTTTTTTTTCTCTTTCTTTTTATTTATCCTTTGTGTCTTTCACATCATGCTTCCTGATCCCACCTCCCTCCCCAGAATAAATAAAATTTAAGAGAAAAAAGTAGGGGAAAGGGAGAAAGGGGAAATTTCATCATGAAAGCTACAGTGTGACACAGTGAGTCACACAGTAAACCCCTTTATCCATACATTTTTACATGCAGGCGTTCATTGCAAAGAGTCATTGGTCTGCTTCAAGGCCCCCGGTCTCTGCTACACCATTGATGCTGGGCCCTCACTGGGGCTCTTCCTGGACATCCTGTTGCTACCCTGTGTTGTAGTTATCCTACAGCCCTGGGTCTGAAGGGCTGACCCCCACCTTCTGCCCGTGCTCCAGCAGATCACACATGACTGACTCCTGGTTCTGGGCCTGGGCAATTGCAGGGTTGGTCAGCCTGCCAGCTCTCCCTGTCTTCATCACCAGGGTGAACTCCCCAGCATTGCCCTGGCTAGTTCACTCCTTGCAGTGAGTGATGTGTAAGGGGCAGAGGACAGTTCTCCTGCTTTCTTGTCCTCGGGGTCAGTTCTTTCACACCTATATCTTCAGGGCCAGCTCTATTCTGTTGCCCATTTGAGGCATAAGGGCCACTCTCCTGAGTGCTGCAGCTGGTGAGGAGCAGGGACAGCTCTCCTGCTCTTATGACCTCAGGGCCAGCTCTTCCACCTGCCTCAGGTGTTGATGGGAAGGGCACTGTTCCCCCATGCATGCTACACATGACAGATGAGTAATGGGGACAGCTCTCCCATGCTTACAACATTGGGGCTGGCTCACAAACACCTCCACCAACAGGGTCAGGTTTACTCTGCTGCCCAGCATGCCTGGCTTTTTAAAAACATACATTCTAGGGCAGTTGAACTCAGGTCCTCATGCCTGCAAGGCAAGGGCTTTACTATCTGATCTCTATCCTAACCCTGGAGTATTAATAGAAACTGACTTGGCTTCTAGGTAGGCTTCTGGAGGTAAAATTAGAATTAGTATGCACTGGCTGCTAGATGGGCTGACTTGAGCATCTGTATACATCCTTCTTGGATAGTGTGCTAAAGATGTGCATGAGGTGTTCCAGACTACCCCAAATCCTTTTGCCTGGCCACAAATACCTGTAAGTCCCTATCCAGCCTGCCTTCGAGGCTCAAGGTCCATCCTATCATTCAGACTCTCTCACCATGACTACAAGTATCAGCTGCAGGCACCATCTAGCAAATGCTTTTATTTCTTTAACAAAGATGAAAAATTGCCTTTTGTAGACCCATTCATTCTCCTGTCTATTACATGTCATCTTCTAGGTGCCTTTGTTTTCAGGCCTGTGGGGTGGGCAGAAACAACAGCCTACGTATAACTCACTTGAAGATTAAAGCTCCTAAAAATTGTTAGTTTTCCCAGTGTTGATCTTAGACCCTGCAAGAGGCTACCGTCCCATCTCAGGGTGGTCACTGTGCTCCTAACATATCATTGTGGCCTTAATCTGAACTAAAATCAGGGAAACCAAAGTTGGGTCTTCTTTCTAACCTTGGCTAATGATTTTTCTATTGATTCCTAATGGGAAAGAACTGTTGACCATGTTCTTATGGAGAAAGAGAATGAGGAGAAGAGGAACTCACTTCATTTTCCAGCCCCAGCTCTCCTGTGGACTCACCCATGGGTTTGAAAGCAACTTACTGGCTCCCTGAGTCTTTATATCAAACATGGGGATGGGCCTTACATCCCCTTTGTCCATCAGTGGGAGGATAAGGAGTGTTGGTTCAACGAGGATGCTGTAACAAAATACCACAGGCTAGGCACCTTATGAACAACAGAAACTTACTACAATTCTGAAGGTGCTGAGAGTTCAAGGTCAATGTTCTGGACGATTCCATGTCTGGTAAGGCCTTTTGTTCTGATTCTTAGATGGTACCTTGTTTTGTAGTCAGGGTGATGGAGGGCAAGGTAAACCTTTATGGCCTCACCTCATTCACAGGAGCTCTGTACCTTTGGCCCCATCGTCTCCGCAAAGCCTTGTCTCCTAATGCAGTCACGTTGGTGGCTGGATTTCCACATATGAATTGGAGGCACATATGCAGTCAGACCACAGAAGGGAACATTTCAGGTCTGTATTATAAAAGTGATTGCAGAATGACAGAATTCATTTTCTAAGGCCAACATCATCTTAATGTTTTGAAATTTCCTGGTTTTAGTATTAGCTTCAAGGAATTTAGCATCAGATTTTAGATTTGCTGAGAGAAAAGGAGGGGAGGGGCAGCTTTTGTCTGGAATCCCACTGCTGTTTTGAGCACAGCCAGCAATGCAAAGATGTGCTCCAAAGAACAGTGGCAGTCCGTCCTTAGAACAGAATACTTGCTTTTGTCTACTTGTGGCAGTTTCTGGAAGTCCTTGGGAAGTTTCATGACTAATGTTCTGTCAGATACCTCCTGGAATAGTCACTGTGTCTGGAATAACACTTGTCTGCTAAGGCTATCACAGAAAGACACTTCAGGAGCATGTTGGTGGTAAGGGTAGAGAGGAGAGACCCTCCTCTCTCACAGGCGAGTACCATCACCCCACGTGGATGCCATACTTGTGTTCAAAGGGCTATTGATTTCCCAAAAGGTTCTGAGCTGGGTCTCACTCAGCTTGCTCAGGACTGTGCCAGTCTGATCTTCTACCCCTGGAACCCACTTTTCTGGGACACCTTGGACTTCATTAAACCTGTGGCCAGCAGGCAGGTCGATAGTATAGAAGACAGGGACTACTTATTCCTCCCCCTTCTCTCTCTTACCTTGTATTTAGTATTTCTAAAAAGTGATGGCAGGTGGTTCTTAACACCTGGGTTTCTTTCACTCAGTAATAGGTTTCTCTGCCAAGGCAGTAAGCCTGATCAAGCCAAATTGAAAAGGTAAAAGAACAGATTTATTTGAGCAAAGCAACTCCCAGGTGAGTCCTCCAGCCCCACTGATTGGGGCTGGAGAAGTCACTTGGCCAAACTAAAGCAAGGAGCTTATGTAGCCTTTAGGCAAGGGGTGATAATGTGTCCTCCACAAGCTGGGCTTGTGCCCAAGTATGGTCAAAAATTGATCACTTTAGGTGAGGAGCCGCTGTAGCCGCCAAGAATTCGAAACTGGACTTTTTAGCACCTTTTCTTCATTGGAGATTCTCTGAGAGCGTGGGGTTTGGAAAGAGGAATGAGGCTTTCCAGATCAAGCAAGAATGAGCTTGAGGTTCTGCCTAAACAAATCTAACATAAAATGTTCAGACATACTACTTCTGAAATCATGATGAAGCCTCTGCTGCCCTCCTCAAAGTTTGGAGAAGGTTACAAACCCCACCCCTGTGGTCACTTTCATTCACATTCATGTACTGAAGACCCCTCAAGTTCCATGGTAAAGGGCCAGTTTGTTTTAGTGATTCCCAGTAAGACTGCAGAGTATGTATAGACATGTGTCTACCTGACCCTATTGATCTGTAAGCAAGCCTGTAAGTTTTCAGGATCCTGTGACCTTGCACAAGTAACCTAACCATCACTTGCCCATGCCTGTGTACACAGTTGGCTGGGTCAGTTCCTCTATTTAACAGTCAAGGTGACTAGAAGAGACACTTTTTTCCAGACAGTGTAAGGAGGCATCCCACCATTCTCCAGTTGAGTGGAGGGTTCCTGTTGGATTCCAGGACGGACGAACCCAGCAGGATGCACACCTTATCTGAATCCTCCAGAAAAATTCTAGTTAACAATTACCAAATGAGATGTCCTTCAGGCTGGGGGACAAGAGCACAACCAATGGCCAGCTGTAAGGCGCTTTAATAAGGAGGGAAGGACAGGCCAAGATTAGTAACCAACATGCTTTCCCTACTAAATTGACTTTGAGAGCGAAGGGTCAGAGCTGAGAGAGAATTGATTTGGAGGTGCTAAGCTTGGATGTTTTTGTTTCATGGTGGTGAAAGCGTACTTGACTTCTGCATGACTGCTCTGGAAATTGCTCAGTGAAGCAGTATCACCTGGAGCTGGCCTGAGTCTATGAAGTAACAGATTCAGTAAGAAAAACTGTCTTGTTCTCAACTGTTCTACAGGTACTATTGCTCTTCCTTCACATTCTCCCTTGACCCTCCTTGCCCCAGTGTCTTAGAAAACATCACTGTCATGGGGGATGGTAGTGCACATCCAATGTCAGAAGAGCATGACTATGTCCATGATTCCATGGGTCCATGGGTATGTCTGGGTGTGGAGGAAGATGCCACCTGGAAGTCATGGAAGATGAGTAGTTGAAAGTAGACTCCAGTAGGGGATGGGGATCCCTCATCCACTCATCAGGAATTATTTACTGAGCACTGACTATGTGGCACATGTTGTTTAAGGCATGAATGTAGAGCTATGATCAGTGAGGCCAAACAGAAACATACAGTCAAGTCATAGACACTGCAGTAGGAAGTGGCATGTTGCAGAGCAGGGTGTTTAGGTGTCAAAGACCTGTGATGGTGACAGTAGCTCACTAACCATGCCCTTTGCTTTATCCCCATTCCACCTGTTATGTAGGAAGAACACTGTGTTCTCTGCCACCCTCCCATTCTATCACTGATCACAGGTTCTCCAAGACATTTGTTTTGCCTTTGTCTGTTGGGCTGAGAGGTAGACACTTGAATGAAGCCCCCCCCCCCAGTTTGTGCTTTTACTGGAATTTGATTTCTGGGCAGAAGGAAGCTGATCTAGATCTTCTAGACCCGCCAAGTCAGAAACCCATCTGTCCTTCAGAATCTTCATTGGGCTTTTCTTTGAAGATGCTAAATCCATAGTTTAAAGTCACAGAGGCAAAGCCACCACCTAGCCAAGGCAGAGTGGGGAAATGGGATGTGGTTCTGAGTGCCAGTCTTTCAACAGGTCCTCTAGTGAGCATGGCTGATGGTTGTGAGGTGCAGCTGTTTCAGATCGTGTCCTAAATCCCCAGAAGCAAAACAGGAACCCCCAAACAGCCATTGCATCATCACTCATTCATTTCCTCAGTCGATACTTACTTCCTAAATCCAGAAGTCAGAAAAGCATGGATTCTGGGATCAGATTATCTGATTTCAAATCCTGCCAGTTTTATTTACTATCTGTGCAACTTTAAGCAAGTTTTCATTAGCCTCCATGCCTCAGTTTCCTCAATTGTAAAGTAGGAATATTTGCTGCCATATAGGGCTGTGAGGACTAGTACAGATTGAGAGGCACGTATGCTTGTTCTCAATGTCTTTTGCCCACCAACTTCTTTTTTCCCCCATTCTGTTGGCTGCCGTTGGTCTGGGGTAGGGACTCTGGGGTAGAGTCAGTGATAGTAAGCAGGGACTCTGTGTTTATCATCCAGTGTTTCTAGTAGAAGAGCCGGGTCTCCCCCAGAGCAAATGAGTCAGTATGTAACATTGAGACAGTGACAAGTTCTTTGACACTAACAAAAGATGGTAGGAAGTGACTGTGGGTGAGGACCAATACTATGTAGAGAGCATGGGAAATATGAAATAAACAAGTCATTGGAATTTACCAAGGAGAGATGGAAAAGAGAAGGAAGAGAGGAAGGGAAGGAGGAGGGAGAGGAGGAGGGGAAGGCGAAGTGCTGAGACACCGAAACAGAGACCCAGACAGAGACTGACTGCTTGGATTTCCAGGAGAGAGAGATGAGCAGTTAAGTGAAAATTGATCCTGGGGCCAAATAAACTTCAAGATAATTGCTTCTCCTGGTAGCAAATCATTATGACTCACAAATGAATTCATCTTTGTAACTTTTCAGTACCAAATGTCCTTGAGAGATGAATTAATCTTTCTTTTCACTTCTCTTCCTTCTCCTGATCTGCTCACCCCTGAATTGAATTGAATTAAGGGTCATTAGTTTGGAAGACCTTACCAACTCCCTGTTAGTAGATGGCTGACTTTCCCCTCAGCCTGGCTGGGTCCCCCTCTTTTGTGGCTGGCTTTCCCCTCAGCCTGGCTGGGTCCCCCTCTTACATGGCTGGCTTTCAGCTCATCCTGGCTAGGTTCCCTCCCCTCCCAGGGCAGGAACATTCACAAGTCTCTGCTGGCTCCTTATTGTGCTTTTTGAACTTGTGCTCAAGGCAGTAAGTCTCACAGAATGATCCAGTTTTCCTGAACACTTAGCAGTTCCAACCATTAGGCAGGACATGGGAACCTGGAGATGGGCATCAGTCTGAGCTGCAGAGATCTCTGTGTGGGGTGGTCTGTCTGGTCTTCAGATGGCACAGTACAAGATGGCTGAGCTTCCCTGTGTGACCTCGTGGATCTTGTTCCTGGCTTATCAAAAGCCGCACGACTTTTTTCTTGTACAGCTTTTTTTCCCCCCACTCAATCAGAAGCCTTTGAATAAAGGAGTTACTCAGTCCCAAACAGTTCTGCTCCTGATCAGTTTTCAAAGTTATTTTTCCTCTTTTCTAAAATAATTTATGTATCTTTTCCTGCCCTGGTCCCTTTGGCTTTGGTTTTGTTTTCTTGAATGTCTTTGTAATTTTTTGAAATTGTCTTATTGGTACCTTTATGTGTGATCTGTGTCCCATACAATACCCTAGGTGTCTAGAACAGTATCTGGTAAGAAAGTGTTGATAAAAATATGAGTAAAAATCAAATGTGGCTGGGGTGGTAGCTTAGAGGATAGAATGCTAGTCTAGCATGCACACAGCCCTAGATTCAGTTCTCAGAAGTGCAAAAGCTGGGCATGGTGGCACATGCCTGGAATCCTAGCTCTCAAGAGGTAGTCAGGAGGAGCAGGAGTTCAAGACCATCTTCAGGTACATAGGAAGTTTGTGAACAACCTGAGCTACCCGAGACCCTGTCACAACACACACACACACACACACACACACACACACACACACACACACACACACACACACACACACATTGGAATGCATGCCATTGGTTAACAGGGCATCTCGCTTCTCTTTCCTGGCTCCTCTCCTTTTTTCTTCCACGGTCCAGGGTGGAGTTGTATCATCTCATCTAGGGAGGATAATTGGAAGGATTACTTAAGAAGAGGAACTTTAGAATCAGATTCAAGTACAACTTACTACACGTGTGACCCCAGATAAATGGATCTCGTCACCAATTATAATTCTCAGTAAGGTGTCTAGTTTATGATGAGTGTAGTATTACTCTTGTTACCAGCTGCTGAGAAAGAAAGCCTGTATCCTGTCTAGCTTTCCATGACCTGGGCACCTGGAGTTACTGCTCAGCTGGAGTAGCCTGGGGACCATATAGGCACAGCCATCCCAGCCTCAGTATGTAGACCCAGGAGTCCTAAAGCACTGAGTCTAGAGGAGGGGCCATAAGGAAAATGGCCAACCTGTGTGAAAAGAAGCCCTTTCATCAAGATGGAAGCTTTCTGAGGCCCAGGAAGGCCCCACTCCTCAAGGTTCTGTCCTTTCTACAGCCTTTGGGCAAGATTTCCATAATTTTATTACAAACCAATGTGTGCAGGCCAGATGAGTGACACTTGCCAGTGATGGGGCATTGCTTTGCTCCTCCAGGCATGGAGAACTTGTTCCATTATGTGCCACCCCTGTGATGGGTGCAATCACAGGCACACACATTAGCTTCTGATTATAGCCCTGTTGAGACTCTCTTGACAGGCGGGAAATGAATTCACCTTGCGTCACCTCAGTAGTTTGCAAACAGCTTTGGCCTCTGATAACAACACCTTTTATGTATTTCTAAGGGAAGACATTCCAGTGGCAGCCAGTCCCAGTGGCATGTGCCTCCAGGCCTGGAGGTGAACTCAGAGCTGATTCCTCATAGTGATAGGAGCCTCTGGGGGCTCAAAAGGAAATGGACAGGAGTGTAGGGCTCATCCTGAAGGGCAAAAGGCCTTGACTGCTGCAGAGTCCTGGGGTTACATACTTAACATATTACATCTTTAAAAGTACTAGACAATGTATCCCTTGGATGATTCTATAGTCATCCATCTATAGAATGAGAATACTAATAATAGTAACCTCATAGGCATAGTAGAATTAAGTGAGATATATACAAAATACTTAGTATAGAGTATTGCAAAGTATTTTGAAAATGAGTAAAAATTATTTTGAAAATAATGTCGCTGGATTTAGGAAAGGGTGGACACTGGAGTTCCATCATATCTTTTCCATTTAGTAGCTGTGTGACATAGGACATATCCCATCATCCCTGTGGGCTGTTTTTGAAGTGAGAGGAGAGGGGAGTAGAGGTTAGGGTAGCTGTGAGGATCTCAGTGAGGTAATCCACTGGGTGTTCAGAGCAGCTCCTTCCACACAAAAGTTGCTTGCTTGTTAGCCACTCTTTTATTGAGGAGCTGTCCCCCTCAGATGGCAGCAGCTTGGAGAGCAGAGGAGCAGAGGAGCCATGGTTTGGGTCTTGGCTTTAGGATAAAGACCTTGCTTCTTGAGGTGGATATTTTCCCAATACACCACAGTTGGCATTTAGCTAAGGTATCCTGGGACAGACCAGGAAGGCAGTAGGAATGATTGGTCCTGGGGATCCTGGGGATCCTGTGCCTCCTTCCTATGCTTTCAGCACTGGCTGTGATTCCTGGGAGAGTAGCAGGTATCTTTCAGATTTCCCCTGCTCCATTAAGACCTCCTTTTCTCCCCACAGGATGTGACCCTGCCCCTTATGTTCCCCATCTCTGTCACATCAGAGTGGAGAGGGGATCTGGGCATATCTGAACCCTGAATGTGAGCTGATGGAGGGCTTCCTGAGAGAGGACAGGATTCTGTGATGCCTCTTATGGAAACTAAGCCAACGTTCTCCCTATTAAGGAAATCATTTGCATAGGATTTGCTACTTGTCTGATGCCGTTTCATTTTTAAGTGCCCACAATTAATTCCTAGTGTCAGGGTCCGTATGTTGAGGAAAGCCCTCACACAGAGTGGGCAGTGATGTTCTGAAAGGCCCTGGTGCTTAAATCTGATTCAAATTTAGAAGCTGAGCTGGGCACAGGCTCTAGGTCCTGTCTGCCCTTCAAGGCCTTCAGGGACATGGCCTATTTGTGAGGCCTTCAGGGACATGGCCTGTATGTTCCACAAAAGAATATATAGTCAGCACCTTGAGGTTTGAAGCTAAAGATTGAAGGGGGCTTTAACCCACAGCCTTAGAACCTAGTGGCTATAGTGAGAACCCTTGTTTCTGAAGAAGGCGGGGCCTGCTGTATCCAGGGAGCTGGTGCTGCACCGGAAGAGAAATGCTTTGTGCTTCGATAGTAAAATTGAACGAGGGTGTGAGGCAGGAGGGCGGAAGAGGCAGACAGAGACACACGTGGAGAGATGAAGAAACAGAAAGTAATAAGGGGAGAGCTGGAGAGATGAAAGAACTAGAAAACTCTTAGGAAAAAAAAACCAAACAAACAGGAAATGGAACAGATAAATGCATGACACAGACTTGCCAAGGGATATTGGGGAGATATCATGACCACTAATAAGTACAGAGACTGGAATATGGCCCAGACTTTGACATCAGCCCTGGGCTTGTCATTAATGTTTGCAATAATCCTATAGAGTAAGTACTATTGTCAAGTTCATGTTATACTAAAAATGGTGGCTATTCAGAGGAGAAGCACTTTAAGGGCACACAGCTTTTGTGGGTCATCAGGCTAGGACTCAGGTCCACTTCATGCTATGCTCAGTCCATTACAAAGAAGCCATAATCCTGTGACCTGAAATATGGCAGACTGTCTGTGGGCCACCTGTACCCTAGATACTGAGAAGCACAAGCAATCTCTATTATGCCTCTCACTCATGACTTCAGTGTTAAGAGGCTTTGAGCTACAAGTAAGGGAGAACATTTTTTCTCACAACTAGAACCCAGACGTGGTACTCTATCATGTTAAGGGTGACATCTCTAGATCTCAACTCTTTAACAGATGAAATACTTTTGGCTTTAGGTCAATTCAAGGAGGAAAGAAGAGGGGAAAGGCAATATCAGAGAAGTTGTTCTGTCTTGTTTGTCATACTTCTGTAGAAGGCTGTGCATGGCTTTTCATATTCCTAGCTGCAAGGGAGGCTGTTGTGTCATTATTGATTCTTCCAGTTTCTAGGACATGCAGCTTGAAAGTACCACTAGGGAGCCAGACTGTAGTGTCTACCATATTCCAACAAATCACCATAAGTCCAGGCCCACCTGTAACCCTTACCTGAAGGGGAGGCAGTCACTACTTTTGGTCGTTGCAGGTATATACTTGACCTGAGGAACCATTCTGAATTGACCTGGTATAGGAATGTGGGGGAGGCAGAATGCTTACATTAGTAAGCATTAGTTCCATGTGTCATGTCTTGAAAACCCAGTCCAGTCTGTCATCTCCTGGGTGCTTGCTTACCCTATAGACACCTGAGTGGCTCACATCCCAGGGGAATAGCCCGTTGGATTAGCAAAGAATAGAGAGGCTGGCAAGGGCCTGGAGGAGGGGGGTTATATGAGACTGACAGGATTTTCCAAAATTTTGATTTGGAATATACACAAGAGAAGAGATGTAAGCAATGGCAACAAGAGGCTTAGACCAAGGGGCCCAGAGAGCCTGCCCATGTTTGGATTGGAGATGTCTTTAGACCAGTATCTCTTAGCTCTTGTTTCATTATTGTCCACATATGGGGTCTTTGTAAACATCCTTTTCCCTAACCATGCCCCCTACTGAGATTTCAATGTCACAAATGCATTAAATATCTCACTCCTTTTATGCAGAATCCAGCATGCTGTGTGTCTGTGCTTCTACATAAAAGACATAAGATGTGTTTTCCTGCTTAGAGGAAATATTGCTCCTCTGTAGAATGAATCAAAGGCAAAAGCTCTTCTTGCCTGGGGAGGGAAGAGCTGGCCCCAAATTTTAAGTTTAGATATGCTTTCTGACGGGAGCTGTAAGGGGTGGCACATTTTTTGAGCACTTACTGTGTGCCAGGCACCTAGATAGGCACTTCAGATTCATCACCCAACTTGCAGCTTATGGGCAGTTCCAAGTTGTCAGACCTGAGCCCTGTTTCACAGTTGGAGGCCACCAAGATTCAGGGTGTATGCCCCTGCTGGAAGAGACCTGCTTTGTCTGGAGCACGGAGCTCACACTATTTCTATTATGGGGTCTATTCAGAGTGGGTGGTATGAGATGAGTCAGGTTGGAGTACTCCTGGTGGAATGAAAACTGGCTCTGAAGGAGAGGCAGCCCAAGTAAGAAGCACAGCAGAGGCAGAGGCTGTGTAGCTGGAAGGGACTCTGTGACAGAGATGACTGTCACTGTAGAGCTCAGAGAAGCTGCTGCAGGCTAGTTGATTAGGGTTCTGGTTCTGAGGATCCAGCCTGACTGAAGTAAACACCATTTCCTTCAGGCACAAAGGCAGAGACACTGAAGGCAAAAATCCAGGGTTTCCAGCACAGAAGCTCCTAGACGTTGAGTAATCTTTTCAGAGTATCCCAGTGGAGTCCATTTTTGAAGGAAAGTACAGTGTGTGACCAAAAGGAGATAGAACTCTTGTTTTGTTTTCATTCCCAAGGCTCTTCTGGCTCACTCACCTTGCCTTACAGACATTGTGCTGCAGTTCTTACTCATGTGCTTGGATCAGCAAGGTTTGACTCCCGTTAGTAAGAGAACTCCAGCTTTGGTGGTCACTGCCCCCAAGCTCTATCCTGCTCTTGCTTCGCATGTTCCTCAGAATCTATTGGAACCAAGGCATCTGGAGTCTACATTTCCCACCTCTAAAGCCTTCACTTTAATATGTGTTTCCACTATCACTGAAGTAGAGGGAGAGAAAAATCAAGAGTTCTGCATGGATAAAGTGTGACACATGCCATATCTGTTGATATATTGGCCTGATTAGTTTGAATTGCCAACTTGCAACAACCTAGAGTCAACTGGGAGGAAGAGGAGCTCAATTGAAAAATTGCCTCAATCAGATTGGCCCGTGGCCACATCTGGGAGAGATTATCTTGACTGATGATTGAGGAGGGATGGCCTAGTCCACTGCGGGTGGCACCATCCCTAGACAGGGATGTTGCCTTTCTCTCTGAAGCACTCCAATCATCCAACTAGCTCTCCATCTGTACCTTATATTGCTGTCTGGTAAATACTTATTGGTTGACCCAACTGAAGTCAACACCCCTGAGGGCAAGGAGGGTGTTGAGCGAGAGGATTACAGCTGTTTATTAAGGGCCAGGCTCTATATGCTAGTCACACTGTCAGCTACATGGTGCAAAAGCCAAGTCTCCTGGGGTGGTCGGTCTGGGTCAGTGACAAATGACTTGCCTCAGGATGGTGGAACATTCTGAGAAGACTCTGTCTTAGCATTGAGTGGTTTAACTGCTTGTTAACCGGCCCCTGAGTTAGAACAAAAAGTGGTAGAGAAGCTTTGAGAAGGAGACAGCCTGCTAACCAGTGACCTCACAGAGGTATTTACCGGATCTAGCATATGTAGTGTGTGTATGTTGCATTCTTGCCCATTACAGAGCTTTGATGACTCTCTGTCTTACGGGTTCCTGGCAGGCACATCGTCCCATTCCACAGACAGGAAAGTAGTCTCAGAGTGTCCCCCAACCCCTGCCAGGTCTTTTTAGTAATAATGAATAAGCAACCCATGTCTTCTCTGCTGAGCTGGACCTGGAAGTTCAGCCTTCTCATCACTCAGCCACCAACACTATCCATCAAGTGTCTTCAAATTGGTGGAGCTTAAAAAATGACAGCCATTTGAAATCGAGTAGAATTGAGTATTATTAAAATAGCATTCTAAATTTTAATCTTTTGCATTGACTTTTTTAATAGCTTCTACTTTCACTAAAAATTCTGGGCTAGGCTCACAGACATTCAATTTAAATACTGTCAGGCAAGACTGATTTCTGTTCTAGCATGGCCAGATTTTCATTTTTTTTTTTCCTTAAAAAAAGAAAATTTAAAGCCGAGGGTTTTTTTTTCTCCTTTCTTTTGCTACCAGTTTTTTTTTTTAAATAAGATGCCAAAACTAAAGAGAGCATATCTTTCTTTAAGTTATCCTTTTGATTCTTTATCTTCTACCCGCTAGCCTTCTTTCCAACTTGCATTGGTAAGACAGGTGATGGCTGTATGTGTGTTGGAGGGCACCTGTGTTATCTCCCCATTGCTGTCATCGTGCCTACCAAGGTCAGGATTACTACCTCTCTTTCCAAGTGCTCTCTCAATACAGATCTCTTGCCAAGGCTCCCAGGAAGCATTTAAGAAGGATGCTTTTCTGTCACTGCTCCGCTTGTTACTGCATTTGTCAACCCCCTTCTGCATCTCTTCAGCCAGTTTGTCTTCATTATCTCACTTCCACTCCAGCTTCTTACCCCAGCCAAGATCGGAAGACCAGAAATGGATAAAGATGGTTGACCATGAGTCTTGGGCCTCAAACCTGACATGGCCTGTGTTTCTTGTTTTTCAAATTATAAAAATTTACTTAACCTGTGAGGACATTGACTCTCACACCTGTGAGCTGGGTTTAACTGCGTCTTTCCCACAGGGGAAATCATATGGATCCTATGGGAACTGGGACTAAGGAGTGATGCTCAGCCGTGCAGTTAATGGTATCTACAGCTGAGGGACAATTCCTCCCTTTCCTCTGCCCTGGACTCCACAGCACAGCCTAGCAGCTCTCACTCTTAGGTACACATTAGAATCATCCAGGGAGCCTCTGAACAGCCCAAATCCCCAGACCTGGCTGTATCCCAATGAAATCCCAATCTGAGGGTGTATGCTTGTGGCATCTTTACTTTCAAAATTCTCTCCAGGCGAATCAGATGCACGCAAGGGTTGAGAACAACTCTAAGTCCCTGGGGTTGCCTGAGGCTTGAATACACTTCCTTTTGAGATCAGAGGAATTCTATTTTATTGCTTGTGGGCACAGACCCAGATCTCTCATCAGTGCTGGGATGGGATTTTTATCTTTCCTGGATACCAAGAGAATGTAGAGAAGAGGCTGGAGTGGAAAAGAGACTTGGTGGGTTGGACCAAGCATCACTTCAGAATCTCTGTATCTACACCCCCCACTTGCGGGCTCTATCTCTCTGCCCCCCTCCCTCCCTCCCTCCCTCTCTCCCCCCCCTCTCCCCCTTTCTCCTTGTATGCATGTGGGTCTGCATATATGAAGGTCAGAGTTCAGCCACAGAGTCATTCCTCAGGAGCTAGGTTATTTGACATTTGAAATGAGACTTATCTGAGATCAGATACTATGTCACACGCATATTCTAAAACTAAACAAACAAATTAAAATTAAAAAATATGAGTACATATTGAAATGATATTTTGGATATATTATGTAAAGTATTATTGAAATTAGATTTACTTGATTCTTTTTGCTTTGCAATGTGCTATTAGAACATCTTAAATTATCCATATAGCATTGATTATTTTATTTATATCAGGCAGCACCTACTGACCTCTTATTCAACATTCAGTGTGTATTTCACTTGGAAGTGGGTGTGGTGCTTCCAGTTAAGGAAAATGACCACAGCATGTCATTCATATCTCCCAAACACCTGTCACTTAAAGTACACTGCACTCATCAGGGAATTGATAAATGTTTTCTGTCATTGTGGATGATGGATGATGGTTGTGTGATGAAGATGAAGATTGTTAAATAAAGATGAAGTGATATATTAGGACTTTATTACTAGTTTAAAATATAGCAAATGAGATTATCACATTTTTGGAACAAGTGTCCTCAAATACATCTTAATTTTTTTCCATTAACTTTTATGTGTGATGACCATTGGCACAGGGAATAGAAACATCTCCAATCATTTCTGCTTAGAGGTAGAGTGAATTTAAAAGCATCTTACAGGAATGAAAATGCATAGTGCACTTTTGCTGTGGGCTGGGACTCAGCAATGGGATTGAAGTATGGATACACAGGCCACAGCATTTGGACTCTGTGTAGTATGTAAGCACCAACCTATTTCCAAGTTGAATGTTGATAGGCTGGGTAAGAAAAGAATATCTTGGAGGGAAACAAAAGGCAAAGAGGTGTGGGTGTTGACAGGTGCTGACTAGTGAGGCTTCCATAAGGATGTGATTGTGTGTAAGTAGCAACTGACCAGTGTCTGAAGAAGGTGAGCAAACTTCTTGGGGCTTACTTTCCTTGTTTCTGCAATGCACCTAATGTGTTTCTTTCCTTTGTTTATTCATTCACCAAATGCATGAAATTGAGATCTTACTATATCCTTCGGACAATGGTAAGACAAAGACATGGGCCACTGCAACACTGCAAGGAACTCCCTTATTATCTTCTGAAGTAATCATACATCCCTTGCATGTGAAGCAATTATACATCACTCATGCATCACACTCTCTCTTTAAAAGCCTCCCAGTTAGCAACACTAGCAGCTGCAGTGGTTCCTTGGTATCCCCAAAGACGCACAGGCGCATCTCATTCACATGGTTCTCCAATACTCATGCCACTAGACCTGTTCAGCCTGGGGAGATGCCTCAAGAGGAGCCCATGTCCTCAAGCAAGTGCTGCTAGGCTCTGGGTTTTATTTTGAGCCTCAAATGAGCTGAGCCCTAGAAATATGGCAAATTCATTATAAAGTGATAGGTGGTTTGAATTTAGGTACAAAGGGATATGTGTGTGTGTGTGTGTGTGTGTGTGTGTGTGTGTCCCTGTCCATGACTGGTTTATAGTGATATTTTTTGAGAGAACTGTACATTATTAGTCAGGCCATTCTTGACGGGACCTGTGACTCACCCATAGCCTGTTGAGAGAGGAGTCTATATCCCTTTGTGCGAGGCAGATGAAGGTCACAGGACTTGCTTCCTGCTCTGTACCACTGTTGCTTCCATTTCTGGAATCAGCAAGCAGGCCAAGATGCTCCCCGAACATATGAGGCCATCCTGGCACTCTAGAAGGGAAGCGGAATTGAAATGGTTTTCTTCTAGGGCAGCTGAGAAGCGTGCGCTCTTTGTGTAAGCCGCTCCATCTCTCTAGGTTAAAGGGAACCTGCTCTGTTGTCTAACTAAACTAACATGCATGTTCATTGATGTGTTCTCTCTTGGTATGTGTGCGGAGAATGCATACATGTGCGTATACAAGTTCTTGCCCCTGTGCATGTACATGTGGAGGTCAGAGGTCATGCTGGGTGTCTTCCTCTGCTGGTTTCCACCTTAGTTTTTGAGACAATGTTGTTTACTGACCATGAAGCTCACAAATTGTCTGTACTGGCTGGCCTGCAAGCTCCATGGGTCCTCCCCTCTCAGCCTCTCAGTTGAGGGATTACAGGCACTTTGCTTTTCACATGGGTCCTGCATGCTTGTCCACTGAGCCATCTGCCCCGCCTCACAACACAAGGTCATTATTAAATGATCCCTGAATCTCTTTGCGTTAGTTTGGATTTTAGAAGTTGGAATCAGGCTTATTCAATGGCTTTCTTCTGAGATCCATTGATTTTCTTCTTGAATATTTCTGCTTCTCTTCTTTCAGTCCTTCTGACTTCTTTGCTCATATGCACATATGCAGACGTGTTCCACTTCTCTGTTGCTCCAAGCCCTGCCAGCTCTGCCTACTAACAGCCCCCCACACACACCCAGATTCCCCTGGGCCCATGCTTGAGAGGGTAGGCAGATGGCAGAGCTTCCCATCATGCCATTCAGGGATTCAGGTGAAGGTAGCTAATGTCACAGCAACAGGTGGGGAGGAGGTTTCTGAGCTGAGTTTGCAGGGGACATCAAATTTTCAGGTTCCCCTGGGCAGGACAGCTCACCTGGCACCATCACTGTTGGCAGAAGATGTAGCAACTGGCTGTGCCTCAGCTCTTGACCAAGCCAAGGATAATGGTGGGTGAGGGTGGAAGTTGTTGCATTGAGGGCACATTTAGGTTGCTGATGCATCCCCCCAAGCCCAGTTACAATTGGGGTTTTGCCCAAGTGTTTCTCTGATGCATTGCAACTTTATGCCCTCTTCCCTCTCCTCCTTTACCAAATGCTTGAATCTCATCTTCAAATTTCAAATTTAGGGTGCTCTCCCAGCCCCAGCTACCTGGCCCGTCACACAGTTTTATTCCTGTCTCTATAATGTGTCCCCCACATTGAGCTCTTCCTTTATTCTTTCCTTTTTTCCTTCCTTCCTCCTTCCCTCTCTCCCTCTCTTCCTCCCCCCCTCTCTCTCTCTTGATCTATCTGTCTATCTATCTATCTATCTATCTATCTATCTATCTATCTATCTATCTATTTATTTCAAGACAGGGTCTCTCTATGTAGCCCTGGCTGTCCTAGAACTCACTCTGTAGACCATGCTGGCCTTGAATTCAGAGCTTTGCCTGCCTCTGCTTCCCAAGTGCTGGGTTTAAAGGTATGAGCCACCACTTCCTGGCTAAGCTCCTCCTTTCCTGACAGCAGTGTTGTTCCTCAGCATGGGCCTAAGATCCTGAGGGGTGCCTGGTACTGTCAGTATTTGTAAACATGAGTGGATCCCATCTTAGTGTACAACAGGACTTAATTAATTGTAGATCTCTCTTGATATCTATTGTATGAAAGAGACTAACAGTCTGGGTAAGCCAGATGATCAGACAATCCAAAACATATTTCTTTAAGGCCTCGAAGCACTCCCTGGGGAAATTTGGAAGAGAGTACAGGTGATCTGTCTTCTTGATCCTATTTGTTAAATAAAAATGAGGACTTGAGTGCCATTTGTGTATCAATAATTATGAAATGCCATTCATCACCTCCCTCTTCAGTATAGTTTCATCTATACTGGTTCTACCTAGCCAAGACAGGGAGGGTTGTTTATGGAAATGGACATATTGTTTATGGAAATAGACATGTCTCATTGACCCACTATTGCCAAGATACCATATATCATGGAGCAATGTTATATAGATTAGACACAAGGAAGAGTGGGTTGTTGCTTGTTACTTCTGCACTCCATTCCTCACACTCAGACTTGCTGCCAGTCAGTTTTAGAGGCCTGGGAAAGTGCCAAAGGGGTTGATGTAGGCCAGCATGGAATTCAAAAGTGCTCCAGGGAAATCACATGTGCTAAGTGAGCTCTCTGTGGTTCGGGTGAGTGGCTGGTAGGCACACTGGTCAAGAACAGCACGGCACTGGAGTGTTGATGAGGCCAATGTGTATTGCTGCCTCCTGTAGTTTGGATTCCTTGTGACTTTGCATACTAAAGAGAAAATGGGACTGGCTGAACTAACACTAGGGCTGATGATACCAGCATCCTCCTCCATCCCTGTGCTACGTTTCTGTTTGCCCTCAGGCATCCTGAGATGAAGGATATGCTTGTTGAAAGATATCGAACCTGAGGAGTCCTCCTTGTTAGGGTCCTTTCCCCAAAGTCATGGAACTAGCAGGTGCTGGAACTGAGTCTCAATGAAGTTCTTGCCATTTGTTTCACCCACTACCCTCTGCTGCCTAAACAGCCAGCTGCCTGTCCTGGATTTCACACTGGCTGGTGATTGTGGAAGTTACAACAGTTCCCTCCAATACGTATTCTGTAAATTGGGGCTATTTCCAGTTTCCTGCTGTTGAAAGAAGTGGAGAAGACTGAAGGAAGAAAGGTGATCGGCAGGGTTTAGGAAAGTGTTGTGAGTTTAGGGTAAGAGGACGCCATTTTCACTGTTCTTTCTTGCCAACTCCTGGAGATTCTGGGTCCTGGCTGACAGCCAAAGTTCTTCAAAGGTTCCCGCTAACCAAGGTCTCAGGTTCAGTGATCCACAGACTGTGTTCTAGACCTCCTGGAATCCTCAGAGGCTGACAGAAGGATGACAGGGCAGCTGAGGGTGGCCCCATGCTTGTCCAAGGAACGTATAGACCTGTTCTGTTGTGATGCAGATTGAGGGCACAGAGTATGCCACAACTTTTAGGGGCATTGTAGCCTGTGGGATTTCTAGCCTCTCCCATTTTAAGAAATTCTGGGTTCTTTTTCTGTTTGTCTTGACTGAGTCAGTGAGTAAACAAAGTTTCCACAGTTCTTGCACGATCTGTCTACAATCTGCTGAGAAGCGAGTGGGAGGAGCTAAGCATTAGAAGGAGAGCAGAGTCCATGCAGGTGCACTAGGGAAGTGGGGGAAAGCAGGGTTTCTTCTTTGTCAATCCTGACTTGGGCCAATCACAGCAACTATAATTATCAGTCTGCGTCTGTTGGGAGGAGGGGACGGACCCTGGACCCCTGCAGAGCTCCAAATCCCCTGATGCTACAATCCCTTATATAAAATAGCATCTTTGCACAGACCCTATGCACATTCTTTCTTGGTGACTTACAATATATGACACAATATAAACACTTTGTAAATATTTGTGATGCTGTATTGTTTGTAGAGGATGTGAAAAAAAAGTGTCTGTATGTGGTTTTTACAAGCATAGCTACGACTGCTTTTTCTTCTTCTTCTGTGGTTTGTGCTTTGTGGTTCCTGAAACTGTAGATACAGAAGCTTGGATATGGAGCAGTGACTGTGTAATAATAATAATAATAGTAATAAATAATGTCACTACTCAGGGTTATACCATGTGGCAGCACTTTATAAACCTTTCGGGTGCTTTATGTTAATATGGTTTTTTGCACTTAATTGTGTGTGTATGGGCGTGCATGTGTGTGCACAAGCATGTGCATGCAACAATGTGTAGATATGTAAGTCAGAGGACAACTTGTAGGAGTTGGTTCTCTTCTTCTACCATTTGGGTCCTGGGGATTGGACACAGATTTGGCAGCAAATACCTTTCTCTGATAAGCCATCTCACTGGCCCAAGGGTACATTATCTTATTTGATGTCTTAAGAACCTGAGTGAGCACAGAATTAATTTGGGCACAAAAAGGTAAAGGAACTTGCCCACAGTTACATTCGCTTTAGATCCAGGATTAGACTTCAGAAGTTAGTGCTACAATCTTAGAGTCTTACTCTTAGGAAATATTCTCTGACATCTCTTTGTAGTGAATTAGAGAACTCATTCAGAGTGGGAGATTGATCAATGTGTGGTTTATTATATTAGCCAGTTGAAGGAAATTGTCTTAAGTCCATTTGATCTTCTATGACAAAAACACCATAGACTGGACGACATAAACAACAAATACGTACTTCTTATGTTTGTGAAACCTGGGAAGACCGTGGTGCAGACAGAATTGGTGTCTGGTGAGGGCCCGATGCCTTTTTGCCATGTCCTCTTTGCCACGTCTTATATAAAGTCACTGAGTCCATCCGTGAGCTGCCTCCTTGTGATCCAACCATTTTCCTTAGGTCTCACCTCCTAGTATCACTGCACAGGGAATTGGAATTTTATATGTGAATTGGATGAGGTGTATGCATTCTGTCTATGGAAGGAGCCAGTCATTTACCAAGCGATCCATATTAGCTTTGTGATCCATTATGAAGGGTTTTGTGTGTGTTTGTAATAAATTTAGAATGAAAGGTATAATACTAAGGAATTGAAAGTACAATTCCTAATCCAAACCGTATCTGTTACTAATAACTGTTTGTTTGAACATTAAATCAAGTCTTTTTCCTCCTTGGCAATCTCTAAAACTCATGAGTTCTGATTCATATTTATGTCAGTAAATATATATATATATATATGTGTGTGTGTGTGTGTGTGTGTATACATATATGTGTGTATCATTCAATCATATATATATATATATATCACTTCTTGACACTATTTTATCAATGAAGTCTTCACCTGGTTACAAATATTAGATAAAATAGTATAAAATAAAAGTAAAAGGCTGTCTTGCCACTAGCCCTTGTCTGTTGTTTTCTTTCAGGACCATGGACAGGGCCCAGGGTGTTAAGCCTGAGATTTTAGTTCCATTTATATTCCTTAGCATTTTTCTAAGCCTATGGGAAGTCACAGTAGCCTTGTTGGCTGACACCAAAATGTGTGGTACTTTAAATAGTTTCTGAAGATAATATGCGAGTGAGTAACTGCCCTGCTACCTGTATCCTTACTGGACTTGACCATCATGAACGCCATCTCCACCTTCACCATCATTACCACCATCACTGCTTCCACAAGCATCACCTCCACCATAATTATTGCCAATGACAGCTCTACCATCATTACCATCACCAACACCATGTCTACCACTCCACCCATCCCCACTGTCATCATCATCATCATCATCACCATCACCAACTCTACTACTACCATCTCCATCACTATAACTACTTTCACCATCATCATCGGCATTATCACCAGGGCCAACTCCACTGTCATAACTGTCTCCAGTACCATCTCCACCGTCATCATCACTATCACTATCACCTCTACTGCCACCAGTAGAAGAAGCATTGATATCATCACCGTCACTAATATGTCTACCATCATAATCACCATTATTGCTAATGCCAACTCATCATAACTGTTTTCAAAACTACTTCCACTATTACCGTCACCTGTATCACCATCACTGATGCTAACTCCATTATAACCATCACAAATGCCATTATTCTCCTCCAGCAGCAACAACAGCACCATCACTACCACCTCTACACCATCATCAATCAAGCATACCCATTGGAAGCACTTACTGTGTGCCAGACTCTGTTATATGCTTTATTTCTGTCATGCCTTAAAGCTTATGGTCAACTTATTATTAGCCATATTTATAGATTAATTTCAAGGACTTCTATTATGAAGTCCTACTTTGGGATGCCGTTAATTGGGCACAATAGAAGCTTAGAAAGATAGAATAGTATAAGTATTTCATGGGAATGGTGTATGTGGTGGGAGAATTGCATTGATCAGCCAACAATAATTCAGACCATGGAAATAGAATGGATGGAAAAGATGGCCATGTGTAAGGAGCCATCTAAAGGAAGGTTGACTTTCAGAGTCGTGAACCATGTGAAGTCTGGGGACTAAGAGAATGGTTGATCTTGCTGTCCTTGCTGAGCGTTCTCTTTTGCAGGCTCTGAGCATGTGGTTGTTAGATCTCTGTACTCAGGAATGGGGAAAGAGGCCCCCAAATCCGACAGCCACCATCCTGAATGATAAGGACTCAATAAAGGCCAACCTCAGGGAAGCGTTTGGAGTCATAGGAATGGGGTCAAGTTCAACACACAGTACCAAGGATTTGGCTCCATATCAAAAGCCAGAGGAAGCCACCAAAGGATTGAGATAGATACTTACCTGGCTAGATCATTTATATGGGTGACACTGCCAATGTTATAGAGAATGGCCTGGAGATGAAAAGATCCTTGGTGGGGCTGCAGAGATGGCTTGAGAGTACCTGCTGTTCTTGAAGAGGAGCCAGATTTGATTCCCAGTACCCACATGATGGTTCACAGTATAAGGGCTAAAGTTAACCTGTAAGCTCCACTTGCCCAAGGATAGATAACTTCCTGGGATGTTTGGGGCTGTTGTTCCTATAAGACAACAGGTCATATTTTTTTCACTCCAGTAAACATGATTAGTTGCCCCAACTGCACAGAATGCACTTGATCACATGTAGATGGGAGTTATGTAGTCAGGAAGTACTTGAGAGTGTTGGACGTAGGTGGGAGTATGTAGGTAGGAAGTACATCAGGATGTATGCTTGCTCCTGATTGGATGAAAGTAGAAAGTGCATAGCCTTGTGGGTTTGACCTTTATACGCATCTAAATGATGCAATTCAGCACCATTTCTCTGGGAATCCCAGGTGTGGACTTGGCCAATGTCCATCTTCCTGGCCAATATTAAATAATGCTTGCTTCAGTTAGACAATTATGGATTCAGTCTTTCTCCTCACAATTTTCAGATTTAACAACTGTCTGCAGTTCCAGTTCTAGAGGATTTGGTGCCCTCTTCTGGCCTCTGCAGGCACAAGGCATGCACATGATATACATACATAAATGCAGGCAAACACTTATACGAAGGGAGCATTAGTACCAATGCAGAGGTGAGACAGAAAGAAGTGAAGATCAAAGTCATTAGTTAGGGGGATGATGGTTGAAAGGTCATCAATGGGCTCCAGTAGGCATTCACAGCTAGTTCATTTGGAGACAGTTGATTGCTGGCCCGATATGTCATCCATTTCTCTCCATTCCTGCTTATTCTCTTTGCGGGATCAGGGACAGGAGACTTATTAATGCTATTTTCTGGCTTGGTCAGCTGCCCAAGATCAAAGCTCCCCAAAGCCAGAGCTCACGACTGCCAAAGGCTATTTTTGCAGTTGGAACAGTTCTGTTTGCATTCGCTTCCCAGCTATGACTGCTCTCCTCAATTCCCTGTGCTGAGGTTAGGCACTGCTGAAGGGGAGGGTCCCCTTTCTGGAGCCTCAGTTCCTGTGGAGGGAAGGAGGGGAGAGATGCAGCTGGCTCCAAGAAAAATATTAACTTGACATTTAGAGAAAGGGTGAATTGGTTTATTGCACTGCAACAATGAGGTGTTTGCATTCTGAGCAGTTCTGTTTTCCACTTCTTGGCGATCTGGCCAGGATGTGGTCTTGACTGTGTGAATCAGCATGGTAATGAAATGAGGCATCTATTTAGTTCAAAGTCAACTCCTACCCGCACCTCCAGCCCCCCCTCCCCCCACACAGAGTCCTCAAGGCTTTAGTGATTGCTTAGAAATATTTTTGACATTTTCTTCCCTGATACTCCTAAAGTTGTAGCTGAACCCAAACAACCTGTACACTTGGACGTATATGTTGTAATGGGATTCTTTGTGTTCTTTCTGCTGCCTCCACCTTGTGGATTTCCAGCTACCAACAGACACCACTTGTTAGCAGGAAGGAACACAGATGACTAATCAGTACATCAGGAGTGTGGGGAATTAGACCAAAATGTCTCCCAGGGCTATATGGGACTTTAGCATTCAGGGACCCCTGTTCCTTTATCATCTCATAGTGGCTTATTGAGATGGGCAAGGCAGGTTCTATTGTAAGGAAAAAAGCAAAGCCTTTGATGCTAATAGTGTGCCAGACTTGATGCTACTCTTTTGTGTCTATAAACCTCCTTCCAGAGAGTTCAACTTGTCATTAATAGAAAAATTCAACTCCTGCCAACCATAGTTCCCAAATGAGAGCATTTCCTTCTGTGTTGAGCTGTGAAATTCTCAGGATAAAGACTAATTTCCATATTGGTGTGAATCCCATGGTCTGTATAGACAAAGGAATGGATCAGCCTCTCCTGAGTCTTTCAGAAACCTATAGTAATGCCAAAGCCACATTCTTGTGTATGTGAGTGGGTTGTATGTGTGTGTGGGAGCAGGTACATGCATCCATACATGTGCATGCAGAAGCCAGAGGTCAATGTCAAATGTCTTCCCCTATGACTCCTCACTTCATTTTTGAGACAGGATCTCTCATGGAATAGCTCATCATTTGGGCTATATTGGATTGGCTAGAAAACACCATGAACCTTTCTCTGTCCCAGACTCTAGCACCATGGTTATAGGTGTTCACTTTTGCTCTTGCACCTGGCTTTTATGTGGGTGCCAGGGATCAGACTTAGGCCCTCATACTTGTATAGCAAACACTTTACACACTACACAATCTTCCTAGACCCAGCATACATTTTCTTTTCTTTTCTTTCTTTTTTTTTAAGGGACATGTGTGTATTGGAATAGAGTTGACCTGACTTGATCTGCATTCTCACTTTCATATCATGTGGACCCTCAGGGAAAACCTTTTCAACCTTTTTGTACTATGCAATTCTAGTGCCAGTGAGGTTCTTAGACATTGCTGTAGTGCAAAGGCTACAAAATGGCTGGGCATCGCAAATCCCTGGGGGTTTGCTAGCTTGGACTGACTGAATTAAAATGTGTAGAGTTGATAGTTTATTTTTAACCATCACTCATCATTGGGAACAATGATCTGGTTTATCTACCAGTTCCCAGGCAGAGGAACATTTACAGTGAAATCCTCCCAGTGGGGGTAATCTTGGCTGGCCCTCATTCCTTGCCTCACACTAACAGTTGTCCTTCTGTTTAGTTCTTGCCCAAAGCTCAAGGTGACCATGTATAAGTTTTTCTTCTCCTTCTAAAACACAAGAGGTAGTTTTTTGGCAAAAGGAAGAACAGAAACATTCAGCTTCTGATACATCTGCACACACATCTGGTGAGAAGCTCAGTGTTCTATATCCCTTCATCACCTGGGATAATTATCAGATGATGAACTTGAAGTACAAACTTCACTGAGTAGAATGCAGAGTGTCGAGCAGAATTGCATTAGGTCTCTTAATTCTGAAAATTCATAACCAGTATAGAAAGATATTAATAACCATTAGATGGACATGAGCTTTCTTATGTCATGCCCCAAGCATTTGGGTAGCTTATGAACAAAAATGATGGTTGCAAGCTGTACTTCTAACCTGAATCAATGCCCAGCCTCTGCCTGCTTCTCCATGCCATCCCTTGGTGTTCTCTTTAACACATGTCCTCAATTCTCTCTCTGTGTTCTTTGTGCATTTCTAGCAAGAGCATATAGGTCTGCTGAGCTATGGCAACTGTAGGACCTCAGGGGCATCTCTGGATGCCTCTGGGACACCCACTTCCTTCCCCACGTTTGCCTGGTATCTGAGCCTCGACTTCTGGCATCTCCTCGGGATGATGGAGGCCAGCTGTTGAGATGGCAGAGCCACAAGATAAACCAGCTTTGAGCCCTGAGTCATTTCTTTTGAAAGAAGTCAACTTGGAGAGCTAGCAACACAACAGGGCTTTGGGCTTTGTATGGTGAAGAAATAAGGATTAGCAGCTAGAGAGATGGGTCAGTAGCTGGGGGCACTTGTTGCTCTTGCAGAGGACCCAGGTTTGTTTTCCAGCACACACACGGCAGCTCACAACTGTCTATAACTGCAGTCTCAGGAGATCCAACACCTTCTTCTGTCTTCCACAGTCACCGAACACACATGTGGTACACAGACATACATGTAGGCCAAATATTCAAATATGTAAAATGAAAGAAAATCTAATTTACAAAAATGAAATAAGGATTAAGTATGAAGCCTTGGGATTTCCAGAGTCACTTTGTTTCCATGGTATAACCACGCCTATCCTGATCACTACAGTCGGTATCTGCCTGTGACAGACCTCATGGGTAGAGTTTTCAATTCTGTTATCCGGAGGTTGTTTCTCCTCTTAAAAACTGAATGGAACTAGAACTTTCCAGGAATCCTCTCGAGCTGCAGTAATGATTTACTGGAGCAGAAAGAACATGGTTATTTTGAGTCACAAAAGAAATAACAAAGCAAAACAAACTTAGAATGGTTGCCTTCCCTCCTAAAAGTAATTAAAAAACAGAGGCATATGGACAGGGGAAAAATACCAACAACACTGCCTGATCTGGTGTGGATGTGTTCTGGAAAGGATTAATTACACGCTTATGCCATTTAAAAATATTAATTCAGATGCACGCAGCTTGCAAATCTCTTCTTGTTCTATCTGCTGGATGACTCGGGACAAAGCTAGCTGTGAATTAATTGATTAATAACAAGCTGTGCTATGCATGTTTTCACCGACAATATCCTCGGGACGGGCTTCTTGGAGCCAGGCTTCTGCTTGTGGGAGAATCGGTTTCCTCTTTAGGGAAATTGTACCACCAAGCAGAGTTACTTCATCTGGTCCTTCTTCTGGCAAGGCAAAAGTCAATCATTTGAAATTGGATGCAAATGTGTTGTCTTAGGAGGCCCATTTGACATGCAGTATACAGAGCACCATGCAGGGTGAGGTACTACTGTCCATCATAACTCAGTGCCTATTGAAAGACTCCTCCAGAGTGATGCTTATCTTTCTAGAAAGGGTGTGTCACCCCTGGGAGTGGTTTGATTAAAGAGACCTACCTAGGGACCAGAGAGATAGCTGTATGAGTGAAAGCACTTGCTGCCAATCCAGATGACTTGAGTTTGAACCCTGAGACCACATGAGAGAAGAGAACTGATTCCTACAAGTTGTTCTCTGACTTCTGAATGCACACCATGGCGCGCGTGCGTGCGCGCGCGCGCGCGCGCGCGCGCGCACACACACACACACACACACACACACACACAAATAAATAAATATAACTGAAGAATTAAAAAAGAGAAACATATAGCCTAGAAAAAGTGAAGTACTAGAGGATCAGTGGTTTGACTTAGAGAGTTCCTGGGAGGATGGGATACAGGTCACATAGGTTCAATGTGGGTAGGATGTGATTCACCTGACTTAGCATGAGCATGACAGAATGCTGGAGAGGCTGCTCATCCCAAAAGCCTGGCTCCTGGATGGACAGTGGAGTGGGTTTGGGTGGTGCAAGATTTAGATTTGCACCGGCTAAGTGTGAGTGCCTGCCTTTCTGTGCCCTTGAGGTCTTCTGGGATTGCTTTCCTTTATGTGAAACCCAAGATTTCCAAAGGTTTTAGAACGGTGTATGTTTTTCC
>CABHPQ010141444.1:0-12633 GCA_902168405.1 Peromyscus aztecus
AGGAATATCTTTAAGGAAGAGAGATTTTTTTGTGTGTGAGTTTTAGGCTCTGTTTTTGTTTTATTTATTTTTTTTAACTAAAGCACCAACATCAACTTCTGTCTTGTAATACAGTCCATTTTTCATCTACATCAGGATGACATTAAAATTAAAAATATAGTCAAGTTTTAAAATGACTATTTAGCTTTAAATATAGCCAAAACCATGAACAGGAAGACAGGAATATTAGCTACAAGTGGCTAACAAATGCTACACAGAACACAATCAACTTCTTTAACAAAAATGTAAATTGATGTCACATCACACAGAGCATCAGTGAAAAGTTAGGAGTGTGATACTTGATGCTGGATAAGGCCTATTGAGGCAGTCACTAATTTGTTGTTGAGTATTGATGAATCCATGCTCAGAATAAGCTTGACAACAGATGAAAAAAACACAAACACACTCATATCCTTTGACCCAGGATTTCCCTCTACAATCATCTTGCGAAGTAGCCAGGGTGATGGATAAAGATTTATGAGCAAAGACTGTCATAAGAGCAAAAATGAATAAAGTATTTTATCAGAATAATTTTAGCTGCGAGTACTCAGAACCTGGGCACATCTGTCTTGCAGAGAACAGATTTAGTTTCTGTAACAGGAAGCACAGGGGAGGAGGTGGGCTTCAGGGGTGGGATTCAGTGATCTGTCAAGCATCATCAAAGGACTGCTCTATGCAGCTGTTGCTTCTGGAACAGTCAAGAAGTAGAAAGGTGATGCATCCCAAGTTCACAATGTCTAATGGAAAGAGAGACCATCTCTTATGGTTCTGTCTTAGACATGAGAGAACTTCCCAACAGCCTTCACTCAGAACTTCCTTTCATGTCTTCTGATTGGCTTGAAATGGTCACATGTCATTTCTGAACCAGTCACCAGGGAAGAGAATTGTGATATTGTTAGATAGTGAAGTCCACTTCTGGAGCTCCCAGTGTCCTCCTTTCTCTTTGAGACACATAATTACACCATGGCTACTTGTATGAAGGAAGAGGACATTGCTAAACAAAATCACAATTCTTTTTGGAAAATAGGACAACAAAATGTGTGAATTTGGGGGATTTCAGATAGTGATTTGGAAAACTAGATTATGGTAGATGCATGTTCTGTTGGATGGTTATTATACATGTGTTCAAAGAGTGTTTAACAAGGAAAGTATTCACAGTATAGCAAATGCTACCTTAGTCTGTTTAAGGCTGCTACAGCAAAATGCCACAGGGTGGTGAGTTGAACAGATGAAGCTGATTTCGTCTTTGGGAAGCTGGGAAATCTAAGATCAAGGTCTATTTTATTTAGTTCCTGGCGAGGCTGTCTTTGGAGCTTATGATGACTGTCCTCTCATAGTACTTTCAATGGGATAGAGAGACAGAGCTCTGTAACCCTTTCTTGGAAGGACAATAATTCCATGATGAGGGCCCTCCCCTCTGGTCTCATGTAAACCTGATTACCTCCCCAAGGCCCATCTCTACAGACCATCAGGTTGAGTGGTAGAGCTTCAGCGTATACATTTTCAGGGATGAGAAACGAACATCCAGTCCATTAACAAATGTTTAAAAAAAAACCAGAATAGAAAACTAAAGTGCTTTACTATTACATATAACCTACATATGTGTTAGTACATATATATCAAGTGAGGCACCATGAAGAGGTGATAAGTGTTAACTATATACATCTATGCCATTGGATGAGCTATGATTTTTATTATCTTCTTTACTTTCTATATTCTTCATGTGCACATACATTTAAATATAAGTTATAAAAATCTCATCCCCTTTAAGATACATGGTAGTTCTAAAATCAATTTTCCATCTTTAATTACTCACTGTATGGTCCATATTTAGAGTCAGGAGTACTAATGATAGACCCCAGACTCAGGGCACTACCCTCTCCGGTGGGCGCCCCAGAAACCCGGACTCCAGACCACTTGATGCAATCGGCAAGAGGTTTTAATCGTTTGCGCAAACGGGACCCCTCCAGTATTCAGTGAGAGGAGCCCCAAACAATAATTGCAGGCATCTTTTAAAGGCAAAACCCACAAAATTAGCATAGCATTCGGGGCAATACATAATTGGCTAGTTTAAAAATCAATACCGGAGAGGGGAGTATAGCCATGGGGACTTTCCATGGGGGCTGTTTTTCTTCCTAAAATAGTCACAGGATGTTCTGCTAGACCCAGATAATGTCACAAGATTATTCTGCTGATGCCACAAGAAATATCACAAGAATATTTCTGCTGAGGCTAACGGTTTGGGGGTCTGAGACTGGTGTTCGTTCCTCTTTCTAACATTTAACTCTTTCACTAAGACAAAATAAGCTGCCTTATTGAGTCAAGTAGTCTCTCTCACTTGTGTATAAATTATTTTGAGTCAGGGTGTCTCATCTATCTCAGGATGACCTTTAACTCCTGATCTTTCTGCCTCCACCTCTGGAGTACTGGGATTGTAAATGTGTGCCATGTCCCCCAAACCACCATGCTCAGCCAAGAAGACTTTAATGCAGCCAGGCAGTGGTGGTGCACACCTTTAATCCCAGCATTCGGGAGGCAGAGCCAGGCAGATCTCTGTGAGTTCAAGGCTAGCCT
This sequence comes from Peromyscus aztecus, assembly GCA_902168405.1. Lineage (NCBI taxonomy): Eukaryota > Metazoa > Chordata > Mammalia > Rodentia > Cricetidae > Peromyscus > Peromyscus aztecus. The sequence goes on from CABHPQ010141444.1 coordinate 2,614, forward strand.
GGTCTACAGAGTGAGATCCAGGACAGGCACCAAAACTACACAGAGAAACCCTGTCTCGAAAAAACAAAACAAAACAAAAAACAAAACAAAAAAGAAAAAGAGACTTTAATGCTACCTTTTGAACTGTTTTACACAGTACTCAGTTGAATAGCTGGTGTTTGACTTTGTAAAGACGCAGCCACCTTTGACACTAAGGCCAGTGATACCTGTGATAAGCTTTTTTGAGTCCATGGTAGTAATACTGTTGGGATTTAGGGATATCTCTTTCTAAGAATACTGTTTGAGGATGTGCTGGGATGAACACTCCTTAACAAGGCTGTGTTCAATGCTGCTGACTGCCACACTAACTTATTTGAGTAAGTGACACTCAGTCTCAGGTTGGAATGGACTCCTTCAGTTCTGTTGCCCATGTTCTGAAGAATATTAGAAGATTTGGATAAGAAAAAAAAATCCCAGGGCCAGAGAAGAGGGCTTTTAGGATGTCCTCTAATAAATAGGTAGGGTGACCAACCATCCCAGTTTGCCTGGAACTAAAAAATAAAGTAAACATGTGGGAGCTTTCAAAGAGCTTAAAATCAGAGGCCCTAGGCAGGCTGGGGCGGGTGGGTCTCCTCGGCTGCAATTCCAAAAGAACAAGATCTGGAACCACTGAAGCATGACTCAGGGGCCTGAAAACTACCCAATTGTTTTTTGTTTTCTTCGAGAACCTCTCTTGGAGCATCCATGCTGTTTCTGCCGCACTGCTAAGGAACTGAATTGTTGGCCACTTTTCAGCCAGTAGTCAAGAAGCAGAAAGAGGCTCCTGGGGCTGGGTGGGGAGCTGCATCAGGAAACCCTTAGGAGGCGAAGAGCCAGAAGAACCCAGAAGGGAAGGACTTCTGTTGTAGTCTAGAGGTATCTCCTGCAGAAGCGTTGCCATTGGAGCAAGGGAAAAAAAAAGTAAAAAAAACCAAGAAGGATTTGACCCTTTCACAGTCTACATTTTTGTTCATCTTTATCCTCACTTTCTGACTTAAAGAACTGTTGTCATGACAACACCATGAACTGAGGTGCAACCTCCTTAATGTTTGTTGGTCTTGCTGTCTTATTTTAAACTGTGAGGGTTTCTTTCAAACGTCCTGATATTTTATCTTTCAGTTTCTTTAGAAATCATTGCACGACTTTAGAGCGCTAATTTCTGATTTGAACACTGAAGCCACAGTCAACAAGAAAAGTTCTCTAAGAATTTTATCATATGCTTCATGTCTCAGGTGTGGAATTATACTATGTCTTTTCAGGAGTGCAACAACTGTGTTCTGTAGGGGTTTTTTTTATATATATATATACACTGTTTCTATCCTTTTTCACTGGCTATGATTATCAAAAAGGTCAAGAAAAAAATTAAAACATGAAAATCCTCATACAGCTAATGATAAAACACAATCAGAAGTGTTTAAGAATGCAGAGGCTAAACAGCATATTTTAAAAATGAAACATTAATGTGGTTTCTGATCCTGAGTGTTCCTGAGGAAAAAAAAAATGCATATTTACTGTTTGAATTTTAGGCTCCAATTCAGACAAACATATTGAATACCTTACAACCTGCACTGAATAGACAGCCCAACTCAGACTCCAAAGCTTGTAGGCTAATGAGATGGGTCTTTTATTTCCTTAATTAGCATGTGAATGCACAGACTCAAGTATCTTAATGCTTTTGTGCTTGTTGAATGAATCGGTTATTCTTTAGTAGTTATTGCAGAGAATATGCTTGAGAAGTTAGCTGGTATTACTTTTTCTTTTCCTTTCTTGCATTCCTTTTCTTCCATTTAGGCCACATTTTGGTTTGGTCACAGAGGAAGACTGTGCCAGAAAGAAAACTATCTGAGATATTTAGGTGGACTAGTTCATAGGCCTCCTAGGAATCACTGCGTCTTAAATATGGCATTGGAATAGCCGAGAGCCATGCTGGGACAGCTGAGGGTACAGTGGACCACTCTGCTGTTCTGAGGGGCCATCCTCTGGGCACCTGCAACTGCAGCTGCCTGACCTACATGAGGTGTCAGGGACTGGAACGGGTCCTAGAGTCAGGAAGAAAACTCACCAAAAAGACTACATTCTAGCTTTCTGAAGGTCAAGGCAAATGGGGACTGATTTGGGCCAGTCTCAGCTCGACAAACTTCAAACACGTTCCTCCTCACCACAGGCTTTCACTGCTTTCTAAGTAATTTTTACACCAAAGTTCATGATTCTAATTTTTTAATGGCTTTTTCAAAATCAAACCTTCCACAACTCCACAACTCAGGAGTGTCTTTCTTTCTTTCTTTCTTTTTTTTTTTTTCAAGACAGGCTTTCTCTGTGTAGTTTTGGTGAATGTCCTGGATCTCACTCTGTAGACCAGGCTGGCCTCAAACTCACAGAGATCCACCTGCCTCTGCCTCCCGAGTGCTGGGATTAAAGGGGTGTGCCACCATGGCTTAGGAGTGTCATTCTTAAGGACTGGGGAGACCTCCCTTTGAGGTGAAATCTTCTAGGACATCAGGGATCTCCTGTCTTAGCCTCTGTGGAAAGTAGGGTCCGACTTGGTAAGTGACTTCCCCACCGACGACATCCTCCAGCGTTTTCCGTTAGTCTCCGCCAGTCCTTCTGTCTCTCGTTCCAGAGGAGTTGGGCTCCAGCCGTGCCTTACTGCTCTGCTGTGCCTCTCTATTGCAGTAGTCTGGTGCTTTGCGTGTGAAGTGGCCTCCCTAAGACTCACACATTGAATTTTGGTTCCTGAGGCAGAGCAGGTCCTTGAGGGACAACTGGATAATTTGGGGTTCACTGATTGACTTCACTGAGGACTTCACAGCCGCCTGGGCTGTTAGGAGATGGGGCCCTAGCTGGAGGAAGCAGTCCCTGGAGACCACCTTTAGAGGATGTGTTCTGTCCCTGTCTGGACCTTTCTTTGTGTGCTGGCCGCTTGGCATCACAGGCTCCTTGGCTTTAGAGTCTCCCACAGGATTTATCACGGAAACAGGAGGTCAAGCAGACCACTGACTGCAGTCCTTGGAACTCTGAGCTGTGACACACCTTCCCTACTCTAAGTGGGATTTTGGGGGTTTTGTCACACTGATAGAAATCTGACTGGAGGTTCTTGAGTACAGTTTTCTTTGCCGGTTGAAATAGTCTAGTGCAATCCATTCCCCCCATGGGGCTCAAAAAAAAATAATAAATTGCCATATAAAATGAAACATCATTTAGTTACCTCACAGCTCAGTCTGCAGCCTGAATTTTAACTTTTAAAGACAGAACTTTTTCTGCTCTGAAGGTGGCTCCTGGAATCCCAGATATTCTGTACATCATAGTCAAGTTCAAAAACAATCTATCTCCTTATAAGCCATTTTCCTTTATTAAGTAATGTTTCTTGTACTGCTTATGGCTACTGGGTTTTATCTCAAATTGGTCATGTGCTTTTCCTCTGTGACGTAAGCATTGGATCTGTACACCCATGTATGGTTAGTTTCTGCCCGCTCGGAGTTACTAGGGAAGAGGGAAGCTCAGTTGAGAAATTGCCTTCTGCGGGCATTTTCTTAATTGCTAATCTATGTAGGAGGGCCTAGTGCACTTGGAGTCAGTGCTTAGGCAGGTGGGCCTGGGCTGTGTAAGAAAAGTAGCCCAGCAAGCCAGTAAGCATCCTCCTCCTCCAAGGTCTCTGCCTCAGGTTCCCACCTTGGCGTCCCTTGATGATGGACTGCAACCTGTAAGCCAAAGAAATCCTTTCCTCCCCAAGCCGCTTTTAGTCGGTATTTTATCCCAGAAACCAGACTAGCACCGACTAGCATGGATCCTAACTCTGGACTGTCATTTGGTCTTTATTGGGAGAGAAACATTCTTCCATTGAAAGGCCAAATATCCAACATTTAGTCCATTTAGTCCGTAAGTAAAAAGAGGAAACATTCCAACTTTCAGACATTATTTTTTTTTTTTTTTGAGTCAGGGCCTCACTATGGAGTCCTGGATGACCTGGAACTCTCTAGGTAGAACAAGCTGGCTTTGAACTCAGAGAGATCTGTCTGACTCTGCTTCCCTAGTGCTGGGACTGAAGCAACACCATGCCCAGGCTTATTATTATGTATAGATTGAGGAGATAGAACTTTCTCTCTCAATTTTAAGTAACAGAAGGAGGAGAAGGAGGAGGAGGCGCCAAGCTTCGAAGGCTTGAATTCTATACACTAAGAATGGTGACCGTGCTGTTTACTGATGCTGCTGTAGATACTTAGCACAACCTAGTTCCATGGGTCAGAAGGCCATGGGCATGGTGCTAGGCCGACCTGGGTAACCCAGTATCTCTTCCTATTTTAGGCTATCTGGTTAGTTGCCTTATTATTTCTGTAAAGTTTATCCTGTCATATAAAAATTAATACATTCATAGGAGTAGCAGGAGGGTGGGGCGGGGTAGTAGGGACAGCTATAGGGGCCCCAATACTGGGGACCCCAGGCAGGATTGCACTATTTTAGAGGAAAATGGACATATTTACTTCAAAAACAGTTTAACATTGTAGCTTAGAACTTAAATATTTATTCTATTACCTAGAAAACTCTTTACAAACCACGGCTACTTTACTTCCTGGAGTAGGAGTTTGTATTTTAGTAAAGCAGGTGTCTTACTTGAGGTCATTGGGTATGCAGAAAGATGGGAGAGATGCCTGTCACTCCAGAAGTTCAACGTGAGGACTGTGCGCTTCCATCTGAGAAGCCAAGAAATGATGAATGAACCAAGCAGGAATTTGTGGGACGGAGTGGACTTGGGGTGTGAACAGGATCAGAAAGAAGTGTGTGAAGAGGCCTTGATCTGAGATTCGGGATTATGTGGACTACGGAATCTGAAAAATGAAGACTCATGAAACAAAGCAGAGAAAAATCTAGAAAGCTCTTTTCAGGAAGTGACAAGTAAGCACACAAGAACACCAAGACCTCGAGAAGTCCTTCCCTAGCCAGTGTCTTTGCAATACATAACAGATAAGATAAAACAGAGACACGTCCACATTTGACCGATACAACACACTACCTAGAATCTACCCCACAATTTCCTAAAATCATATGTAGATTCCCCTTAAGTACACGGTGTATGTACATGTATTTTATTTTTGGAGTTTTTTTTTTTTTCTTGAATAGGAGAAACCAACAAACAAAAACTCATGTGAAAACTCAAGTAGACACTTGATAAACCCCAACCAGAAAAGTCTTTGAAACACGGGACATTTTGAGTGTGTTCTGTTTCTTCTCAAAGACCTAATGCCTCCGCAGAATCTAGAAACCGCGCACTCTACTCTCTTGTTCCTTCCAGCAGACTGAGGACCAGTTGTAGGGAGGAACAAGCCTGAATTGATGATCTCAGTTTGAAAACCCGTAGGTCGCAGTAAAAGAAACAACGGGTTTGGGTTCTCCTTACTTTAGAGCAACTGAAGCAACTGCGCCCTCTAGCCTCCGCAGCGGATACTGCAAAAGCATTTCCGCTGTCTTTGCTTCAGCTCTGTCCTCAACTTTGGTACTTGAAGTTCAAAGTCATTCACAACATGTCACACACCCAGAGATCCCCCCAGGTGTGAGTAAAGCAATTAATCTCATTTTGGTGATAAACATGCCTATTGGAGGCTCATTTTCTCTCTTAGTTATACGAGAAGAATTAATTAGGCTCATATTTTAAAAACTTTACATGTTATAGAAAAAGTGGTCCCTAAAATATTGCAAAGAAGGTAGCTATCCATCATTTTCTAATAAAGGCACATGACTCAACTCAGAATGATAAATTAAGGAAGCTGCCTGCCTGACCTTCATTAGCCATCTGCTACTTAGGATACTGATTTTTAAAGAGCTCTATTTTATACCATCGGAGCCATTTTGGCATTTCAGAACGCATGGGTTTGATCTATTTCTCCTACTTCTTTGAGGAAACAAGTTGCGGCCTCTGAGGATGAGTTTGTTTGTTTGTTTGTTCCTTTCTTTCTCTTGTGTCTTGCCAGAACACACCTCACCTTGAAGAGAACTCCTGAGCAAGAGTTTCAATGCTGCCTGTGCTGCAGACTGCCTATAGCAGAATTTGTTTCTCCCCTGGATGCTCAAATAGTGCATACTTTTGAACATGCTGACAGCATTCTGGACCAGTCTCCCTTACACTGTTGCTTCCGATTGGCTGTCAGGTTATTTAAGTCCCTTCCTCCTCGGATTGGATCATGGCTCATCAACTGTGGCACACAGCTAAAAGAGGAGAGGTATAGAAAAGAGACGTTAGTCGCTTTGAGTTTACTTCATGGACAAAACCAAATGGATGGTTTATTTTAGTGAGAGATACCAAGGAAGGAAGAGGAAGCAACAATTAGGATTATATGTCTCCAGCAATCATTTTCTGGGTCTTTAAATGCAGACAGCTGATCTTATTTGATTAAAATTAAGGGCTATTTGGAAATAAAATGGGAACAGCTGGAGATATTGTCGCTGGTATACAGAGAGAGGATTTGGTTAATACTAACATCTATGTGTGATTGAACCCCCCTGAGTCACAAATCTCCTGCATTTAATGTCGCCATCAGAGAGAACACATGCCTCAGCAAAGTCACCTTGGAGCGTTCAAAAGCTCAGGCCATCTTGGGGCTTTGAAAGTCTCAAGAATTTCAGAATTGGAGCACTGGGTATGTTCTCAGTAGCAAGGGCAACTTAAAGGCTCCCCAAGGCCCAGACAACTACCTTCCAACGATACCGTCATTGTCACAATTTCTCCTTTCTCACATTGCCTAAATCCATCTTCAATGGGAACTTCATTGGCCTCATGGATCTCACATGAGCATTCCCAAAACCTCTGGGATGTTAAAGTGATCACGTGTGTGTGTGTGTGTGTGTGTGTGTGTGTGTGTGTGTGTGTGTGTGTGTGTGTGTAACTAGGTGGATTAATATAATAAGTTTTAATGGTAAGAAGGGATTTATACATTTTTTAAAAAGTCATGACATGATGGGAAATTCAGTAGCAGTTCATTGTTTTTTTTCTTTCAGTTACAGGAATTGAATCAAAGGCTTTGCCCATGTTTCACACATATTCTAACTATTGTGAGAAATGTCAAATATGAGTCTTTTCCATCAAATACTATAAAACTTGTGTTTGGGGCAAGTAATTCAAATCTTTCCATCAGCCTCCACATCTTGCAGGATTTTGATGTGGATGTTTTAAACTCCCTGCCCCCCAAGTAGACAAAGATCTATTGCTGTAATGGGCCCCAGGCAGCGACCCCTTGCCTCTTCTTTCTTTTCCTGTGTACCAATTCTTCTCAGACTAGCCAATTAAATTGAGGCTATGAGGCCAGACCCTGGCCAGTAGGGAAGAGACATAGTCACTACCTGAGCCAGGATAAAAACCAACTCTGTGTGCTCGCTCTTCTGAGCACACCCTCTAGGTCAAGAGTAAGTTTGCCATGTCCAGACACTGCAGTTGGTGGTGCAGTTGGGGGTGCTCTCTTTCTTTGCAACATGAACTCATGTCTAACACCCCTGAGCTACACTCCAACCATAGTCATGCCTATTGTTATATAAAAATCATCTGAAGTAGCTTGTACATTCAGACAGTTCTTGGATAGGTTGCATTGACATCCTTATTTTTCACACTCCCATGATAATTCTGCTGGCTGTGGTACCTCCCTCTTCTGCATTTGAGGAACACACTGAGAACTTGAAGTACTCTATTATAAAGTCCCGGACACTCCGAGGTCAGCAACTGGAATCCTGTCCTGGTCTTTGTAGCAGAGAGCACTCCAAAAACACATCACTCCTGTGCTTTTTCTAGTCTCTGAGTGGACCCCACCCAAACTCAGAGAGTGTGTGAGAGAAGAGTGGGGATTATGAAAAAAGAATCAACAATTTCCCCCTGAGCTGCAGATCTCCAGGGTGATGGCCCCTTTGTGAAGGGGAAGATAGGAGCTTCTGGTAGGGGAAGGTGCCTCGTTGAGTTTATCCTACACAACAAACTTTTCCAGATTTTCACAAGATAACACTAGTTATTTACTTTTCATTGAAATATGTTTTCCGTATTTCATGTCATTTCCATATGACGGGACGCAGACAATTTTCACTTGAGGTCCCCATGTGTTAGGGGTGAAAAGGTAGTCGGGCCTGGTGTCATCTCGAAGGCTCTGATACTCCTAGGTCGCTGAAGCCTGCACTGGAATATTCTAACAGTGAGCGAGAGATTCTTCAGTGTGACTCCTGTGTGCCCCCTCTCCGCACAGTACCATCACTACCTTAGGAGGGATGGACATAAAGGATCTGAGAAGGAGAGGAGTGAGGACATCCTGAAGGGCTGCCTTTTCTATCCTAGCCTCAGAAGTGACACACTGTCAGGGCCATGTTATTTTCTGAACTGAGGTTGTCACAAAGATCTACTCAGTGCGCAAGAGGATCAGTTGTCCTTATCCTCTTGTGCACTGTAAAGATTGTCACTCGAATTGGTTGAATCAAATGCTGATTGGCCAGCAGCCAGGCAGGAAGTATAGGCAGGGCGACCAAGCTAAGAATGCTGGGAAGAGGAAAGATGGAGTCAGGAGTCACCAGCCAGATGCAGAGAATGCTATATTGAGAAAAGATACCAAGCCATATGGCTAAACATAGATCAGATTTATGGGTTAATTTAAGTGTAAGAACTAGTTAGTAATAAGCCTGAGCTGCTGGCTGAGCATTTATCATTTAAAAAAAATCTACTGAGGTTTAAGGAGAGGGAGTTTGGGAGGAGAATTTGTGGACATTTTCCTAACTACCATAAGGCATTACTCATCTCTCACCGAGTTATCTTTTGTCCTTGTGGTGTGTTTACAGTGGCAAGGTTGCCACTGTTAGCTAGAGACTTCTCCGTCTCTTGCTCTCTCTTGGGGTTCCACTATTCCAAACCCTGATTATTCTTCCGTACCTCACCACTTCAGGCTGGGTTCTCTTTCCCTCTGCTGACTCTTTGCAGTTCTGTGTGTCTGAATCCATGGAGAAATCACACTATCTCTGCCCTGGCCAGGCCACCAGGGGCCCTGGTCCTAGTCTGGGTAAAACTCAGCTCTGGGGCTGGAGAGATGGCTCAGAGGTTAAGAGCACTGGCTGCTCTTCCAGAGGTCCTGAGTTCAATTCCCAGCAACCACATGGTGGCTGACAACCATCTGTAATGAGATCTGGTGCCCTCTTCTGGTGTGCAGGCAGAACACTGTGTACATCATAAATAATAAATCTTTAAAACAAAAAAAAACCCCACAAAACAAACAAACAAACAAAAAATAAATAAAAAAACCTCAGCTCTGGTTTTCTGGAAGTAAGATTGGGCAAGCGTTCGGCACCTTGAGGTTTGAAAAGAGGTGGTCAAAGTGTACATTTGGAGATGACACTTTGTCAGCTGTTCCCTTGGACTTTCTGCTCTTTAAGTGACAGAAGGACAACTGTGCTTCTTATCTTGCCTTTTGGAAATGCTTGTGTGGTTCCCTTTCAGAGTACAGACTACACTACTGTCCCATGTGGGCTACCACCAAGAAAACGAGCAGCTTCAAGAGCTAGATACCAATGATGGAGATGATGCTTTGTGGCAGGTGCTTAGAGGCTAGATGTCTAAAGCTCCTACCACGTGATGGTTTTGGCCTGTCCCATGACACTGCTGTTTTGTTTGTTTGATTTTTGAGGCAGGGTCGCTATGCAGCCCAGGCTGGCCTCAGTCTCTTGGTTTCCCTGCCTGAGCTTTCCAAGTTTTAGGATTCTATGTACATGCCATCATATCCAAGTGATAGGTTTTTTGGGGCTTTGTTTGATTTGTTTCTTTTTTTTATTTGTGTGTGTGTGTGTGTGTGTGCGCGTGCATGTGCATGCATGTGAGTGTGTGTGTGTGTGTGTGTGTGTGTGTGTGTGTATACACGTACCTGAGCAGGCCAGAAGGTGGCGTCAGATCTCCTGGAACTGGAGCTATACATGGCTGTGAGCTGCCAGACATGTGTGCCGGAGACTAAACTCTAATCCTCTGGAAGAACAGCAAGCACTCCTAACCACTGCAAC
>CABHPQ010141445.1:0-13164 GCA_902168405.1 Peromyscus aztecus
TACCATATCTTTTATTTTTAAAAATTGCAGTGAATTGATAATAAAAATGTTTATAATCACTTATTTATTTTTTATACATTCAATCTCAGAGTTCTGAATGAAAATATTAGGTGTTGGTATCTAGCTTTTAATTCCTTCTGGAGACAAACTATGCTAAGCATAGCTTACCAAGAAACATATATCTTTGTATTCATGTGTGTATTTATTATTTACTCTGCACATGCAAACATTTGTATATATGTCTCAGGTATATACACACATGTAAAACATATAGAAAAACATAATTTTCTCATTTTTCAAAGAGACATTGCATCTCTGTTATCATTTGGCAGCTGGTTTATTTCTGAGAGTCTTTACTTTCAATCTATGTATGATTTTTAATTATAATTTTACCACTCAATGAACCTCACAATGGCAACATTTAAGCATCTATCTACCACAGCAGATGGCAAACTAATGAGGCTTGTTCTACTTGCATACTGATATGATTTCTAGAGAGTGTTTCTCTGATCCACTGGGAGGTCAAAGAGCACGATTTATTTATCTTCTTTGCTTCTTTGGGCCCTTAAAATTATAAAAATGATTACTAGAGAATATACATTTTACACTTCCTAATTATACACATTAATGTTTGTTTCATGCTGATACAATTGAAAACAGTCAGCACTTGAAATGTATTTTAACAATTTGAAATATAAAATGCAGGGTTAACTGGAGTCACTCTTTGCAAATTAAAATTAAGTCTTACTCCTGAAACATATAAGCCAATTAAGCTTGTATATAAATATATACATACACATATATATGTGTATATATACATATATATATATAGAGAGAGTTGAGTTGATGTGTGAAGAGATAAGCACATTTAAATGCATACGTATGAAAATTTTCATAATGGCTTATTGAAAATATATTTTATTAATAACTTATAAGTGCCTAAGATCTCCCCTGAGGTCTGTGCAGGCTCTCTCACATTTTAAAGACCAATCCATTAGGACTCATTTTAGTCTGAAGATACTCTAAAATTTATCTCCATAGTCAGTGAATATTCATTCTCAGGGGCAAGTCATCATTAAATGAAATGACTTTCTTGTGAAGAAAAGCCTTATCAGAGTTGTCCATCACTATTCTTTACAATGGTTGCCATAGAGCAGCTGTTCATTATGTAATGAAATAAAGTAATCGCCTTAATATTCACTTTATCTTGATTCAGTTTCATTACTTTCAAATGCTGGTCAAAGGAGTAATTTTATACAATGAAAGGTCATGAGAAGGTTTCAAAACTAGTTTTAAGGTTTCCATAGCTTTTGAATGAACATAATTTCTGTCATAATTACAGATGCTAAATAGCTTAAATGCACTGTGTATCAAATGATATTTTGGTTTTTATTGCACAGTTAAATATGATAATTCATATGAGAATTGTAATTTTAAGTTCTAATCATAGTTTTGTCTTGATGATAACACATACATACAAATTATTCTACACATATATTTGCTGAATAAATTTCCCTTTTCTCACCCATTATTTTTCTACTGCATGTTTTTGACACTCATGCCTGTTATTCCCTTTATAACAGTTGAGATATACAAACAATTATCTCAAATATTTTACGTATCTTCATTCTATATGTCCAAGCATATATCACTTTACAGACACAATGATGCCTGAAATTACAGTCTTTGAAGTCACCATTAAAGAGAGTTCATGAAACCTAACACAGTTTACCTCTAGTATACCTTGAACACTGCTTTCAATACCTCAAGTCTGTAAAGTGTAAGTTCTAAGATTCACCAACTTAAGTGAAATATGGTTATCTTAACCCTGTAAAGTTAATCTTTCTGTACTAGACCATATCAATTTTTGCAATGCATAGTACCCACATAATATACTGGTTAAATATGACCCTGAATATTCACAAACATTATGAGAAGTTTGCTGGATATTCCTAAAGAAATGTCATCTATTTTCCCTTCTTAAATCTCTTTATTTAAAACTTTCTTCATATAATATTTTATCATATTTTCCATAACCCAGTTACTCCAAGATCCACCTAACTTACTACACAACTAACTTTTCTCTCTCCAAAATAAAACAAAAAAATTAAAAAAACAAAAACACAAACCATAAAAATACCAAAACGTCAATAGGAAGAAACAAAAGACCCCAACAGAAACAGACACATAGACACAGATGATACAGACGCGCGCGCACACACACACACACACACACACACACACCAAAAAAAAAGAAAAACTGTGGAGACTATTTTATATTGGACAAGGCTTTCTTTGTATGTGGACTGCTCTGGAATGTGTTTGATATACCTAGTGATACTTTACTGGAGAAAACGTTTTTTCTTTCACAGCAGGTAGCATTATCAAGCAGCTTCTTGATTAGGGGCACTTTGTGTCCGCAAACACTGCTCTTTGCTTGCAATTTTTCTTTTTTGAACATGTGAAGGGTTTTTTTTTTCTTATGTGTGCAGACTGTCATATTTGTGTAAGTTCATATGTATAACATCCTGCTATGTCTGGAAGACACTGTTTTCTTGGAGTTATCTACCCTCTTATTCTTTCAATCTTTCCTTCTCACTTCCTCATAGACCCATAAGCCTTGAAGGGGCAGCTTTGATGAAAACGTTTTACTCAGAATGGAGTGCTCTCTGTTCCGTGTCCAGCTATGGCTCTCTATGTTAACTGACATCTTCTACAAGAAGAAGCCTGTCTGATAAGGGTTCAAGAGAATAAACGTTCACTTTTCTTCTGGACAAGATCCTGTAAATATAAGAATTTTGGATCCACTTTGGGTTAGGGAAGCAGCATTAGGAAAAATCTATAGAAGAAAAAACACATTTATAAGGTTATCAGAACAATAACAGGATATAAGGAGAGATGAATTGGTTGTTATTTGAGCAAAGTAAGTTCAGAAGGAACATATGGACAAATTTTTGTTGAAGAATTTTTAACAGACAGAACAAACACACTACAGCTTCCACTAAACAAAACTAAAATGTCTATTAACTTGGTCCAATATTAGCCTCAAATGACTGCTGTTTTCTCCACCTAAAACCTCTCTGTATTTAATATGAGACTGAATTATGTACATGCCATTGAGAAAGTTTATCAAATGTTCCTTTCTCTTGTTCAAATATGAACCACTTTAGTTTATAAAGTTTGTTATTTATTCATGAGTATAAACATAAACTATACAATATAATTGGTATTTGGTTCTGACTTGCAGTAGGAATTATGTGATTAAAAGAAAGATATTATGGAAATTTGGTGAATGTCCTTACTAAAATGAAAATTATCCTTTAAATACACAAGTGAATTTTGATGATCTAAGTATTTATTTATGCATTCACCAATTCTGAAGAAAATATGTGAAATAAGTTTAGTCATTCAATACTAAGGATGATTTTGTGCATGGAATTCATTTTTAAAAGTTATATGAAATTTCATAATTTTCTCAACTAAAGGTATATTAAGTTTTTCCAGAGAAACTGTTAGTTTTATAATAGTATCAATGTCATTAAAATAAGGAGAAGCTGAGGGAAATTACATCAAATATAAGACATGAAAAAATTTACATTTCAATATAGTAATTTTCAAATTCCTGAAACCCCCTATGCACTAGACAAACTAAGAAGATGATCTGATATTTGTAAATGTCTATCAGTGTTTTATTGAATTCTAGCAAATCTATGTAGCTCATATCTTTTATTATTTTTTGTTGCAATGAAATCAAATAAACTAACACCCATTCCACAGTAAGACGTGGAGAAAATAAATGATATTTGGAATATTGTACATAGGTACATATCAACAAATTAACAATAAAGAAATGCTTATTAAATCTATTACTAATCAACAAATCCAATTTGGAAATGAATGTACAAAACAATAAAATGTTTTCTTGGTGATGTTTGGAATGACTACAAATTTTAAAAATGTTTCCATTAATGAGACATGTAATACATGAATTATAGAGGTGGCATTTTTTTTTCTGATCTTCTTATTAAAATTAGCAAATTTACTGTAAAAGGAAACTAATGGTAAGTGTATAACTTGGCAACAGAGCAGCACAAGAAGAGGAAAACAGAAAGGCCGAAAGTATGTATTTATTGTGAGATGTCTTTTAAAAAGGAATATATACTGGGTTCACTTTTCACTTAACTTGTTTCTTTTAGACATAGCTCGTGTCAATGGCAAGCAGGCTGCCATGGGAACTCTTTCCTAGTTCTTCTAGGCTAGGTGCTTGTAATAGAAAACTCCAGTGACCTGAGGTAGTTGAAAGAAAGCTTGCATTTGAAAATAATGAAGAGGAGTTTCAGAGACATCCTAGCTGGTCTCCAGAACACTGCTTCACCTTGTTCAGGTGAACGTTGTCTAAAGCTGGTCTTCAGTTTACAGGCTATGACATAAGCCTTGCCAGCAATTGTCCTTGTAGTGAAAAATCTGAGAGCTGGATTCTTGTTAGCTAAGCTCCCATATAGTGAGGGAAGTAGAAACAGCACACACCAGAAATAGAGGAGTAGTCTATGACTAAATTTGGTTTCCACTATGAAGATACCACAGGAAGGCAGGCCTAACTTATAAACACATTTGAATGTAAAGCAGTATGATGAGTAGCTTACCTGCACTATTGATTTTAATTTCCGAGTCATTTTATGAGGAAGATATTATTGGCTTCCTCATTTCACAAATGGGAAAACTAAAAGTTAAGTAATTCCCAATGAAACAGTTGAATCGTTGGAGAAGTCAGAATTTGAATCTAAACTAATCCAGTCAGGAATCATGATTCTAAGTGATATATTACACTGGCTTTGTTGAAAACAAGTATGATATGACATCTTTATATCTGGCTTGATGTTAATTTATCAATATGAGAGCTACATGTGCAACCACATAAAACCAACATCCAGATCAGAAATCTTTTATTCTTGTCAGATTTCTCAGTCAGTACCATAAACGCCTATGATAATAGCTCTCTGTTTTATGAATTTTCATCAGCTCAATATATTTCTTTTAATTATATGAGTATAATAATCAACTATTAGTTCAACTCTAATTTTAAAAGCTTAAGGGACAAATTCATGTGGACTTTTATATATTTTTGATAAATTTCACATTGATTTTATACCTTAACTTTTAGACAGTTCTATTCATTGTAAATTATTTGGAAAAAAAAAAAACACCTGGAATTTTCCTTTTAACTACAAATTCATGATCTCTTTAAGGGCTTCTTCTCAACATTGAAAATGGGTAACTTGTCATTTTCTCTCCATCTACAATCAGAAGACAGGAAGATAAGTAGTAGAGAATTTTCCCTGCCACTTTTTGATATTATATACTGACAGTAAAACCAATCTGATAAACAATCAGAGTTCCAGCCTTACTCATTATTATAACCTCTAAGGAAAATTCTGCTTGAGGATTTTTCATTTCATAATTAGCAATGTACAATCTGACCTTGTCTGGAATCATGTCTAATTGCATAAAGTTCTAATTTAAAACGCATTCTCTAAGGGTCTGTACATAGACACCACTACCACCCTGCTTTATACACACACACACACACACACACTTACATAGTCTGTCTAGCTGCTAATGTGACCTCAATTCTATTATATTTTGAGAATAATTCAAGGTGAAATCCTGGGTCTATATGGACTATGTCTGTCACATCAAGAACTTTATTATTCTTTTTATCTAAAAAATAGGCGATGTTATTCTTAAACTAAAAGTCGAACAAAAAAATCGTAGAGGAGTAGAATTATGTAATACATGCAGTTTTAGCGCCTTAAAAATCCAACTTATCTTTTAATCCAAAGTTTAATTGAATTAATTTTACTGTTATTTGGCATGGAATATATAGGTCATATGCTATTTTTCAATCTATAGATATAAAAACTGACTTACAGATGTATTAAAATGCCTCAAAATGATGAGTGATTGAGATAGAGTTTCTGTCTTTCTAATTTTTTATTTATTAACTCATGGTCATAGACAGTTTAATCGCCTGGACACTAAGAATCCTAAGAGAAATCAAAATTCTAAATTTCAAGTAACACCTGTATTGGATTTTCTCCCAGATATTTTAAATATAATTTATTTGTTAAGATAAACATGTTTGTTAAAATAATGTTATATGTAGAGCTGCAGAATAAAAATCTACAAAGATTTAAATATTCAAGTGCAATATGACATTTCTATGAAATTTGCATGTATTTCTGACTGTTCAAGGCATTAAGTGTTAGCTACATATTCTGGAATGTAATGATGGTCTAGGAAGGTAAAACCTACTGCAGAAGGTGCTGTCCTTTAAATGGATGTTAAATGGATCCCATGTAGTAACAGGGGAGTTATAACAGGAACTGCTTAAGATTCTGGGTTACGTTTAAAAAGATCTTTACTATGACAGCATACTACCTTCCTGTATAATTTTGACATGAAAAAAAAGTTACGATTTTATTGTGAACTTAAAAGTACACAGGTGGGCCTATATTTACTCAAGAGATTTAAAAGAACATGATAGATTTGAAGAAACCTCAGTGCAGGAGCAGATTACAGTCTTGCCTATCCTTTGGTCAGGTGTAGAGATTTAGAAAAATTGCTTCTCTCTTCTCTATCTGCTTCCTATCAAGGACAAGAGAGTTATTCTCCACAATGCTTCCTGTTACAATTGCCATTTTACACACTCGTATGTTACCATACAATCTACTGAACTATATATATGCACCACTTCCGGGCTTGATTTGCAAGACCAAGATAATTGAGGGACCTTCACTCTATTCATTTTTCCACTGTAAAAATTTAGATTTTATTAATATATTTCTGTTATCAGAAATTGCAATAAGTATTTCTCACATAAACATTAAAAGAAAACAAAGATTCAATTACTAACCTGTATTTTATAGGTGGGCATGATATAGAAAAGTTCAGCAACATTCAGAAAACTTTTCAGTAATTATAAGACTCTCTTGGGCTAAGGTAGCCAGTCATGTGACTCTCAATTTGTGTGATGACTCCTTTAGAGTGTTTAATTTGATGCATTCTTTAGGACTTTGTTCTCATCTAGGAGAATCAGTCATGAAAATTAAAAATAAACTTACTTCCCAGTAAGACATATTTAGATTAGATTCACATGTCTTTTATTTCAATAGCTTCTTTTCCATATTTATAAAATAGGAACTTATTTTCAACTTTTTAAGTTTGAAGTAGCGATATTTAAGACAAAGTAGATACACATAAATTGGTGACAAAAAGTATCAGCTCATCCTGTCATCTATGAGCTTAGATAAAAACAATCAATGCTTTAGCAATTCTGGAAACAGAAATGGTTTTCAAAATAAATACCCAAAAATACTGTAATGTCAGAATTAGAGAGATATTATTTTACTTGGGCCAAAATCTATTATTTGCAGATATTACTTTTAAATTTTAATATTTTTCATTTATCAGTTTACATGAAGAAAACTTCTGCTCATTTTTAATTCCGTGAACCAGTAGAACAATAGCGATATCACAGTTCATCACATTCATCAAAAATCAAGATGTTTAGATAATCAGAGCATTAAATTAATTTCAACTCTCATTTTCTGCCACAATCTAAGCCACAGAGGTGCTATTTATATTCAGTGACTTAGAATATACTTCCATATTTAGTTAGAAAAATATATATGCAAATATGATAATGAATACATAATTCTAAGCTTAGGGAGATCCTCCATATCAATTTTGATTTCTATATATTTTATGTTTATGTGTGGCATTTTAGATTTTTTTCAATTTACCCATTCAAAACAAGGGTTTTTATGAATATGATTAAATACACTGTAATCTATTCATTATCTTAATTATTTGCACAGAATGCAAATTATAGTTTGAAGCTATTCAATCAATGTATTTTTGGAAGAGTCATGCCAAGAATCAACATTAAATAAGTATTTGCTTTCAATTAAGGATATGTAACTGTCTTCGAGCCAATCATTTGAAAATACAATCTGCAAACTAATTGTAAATTGCAAAGTCATCTCCCAGCTACATAGCATTTTGGTCCTTTTCTCTCTTTTTTTTTTTTTTAAACTGTTAATTGTAGCTTTTCATCTCTAGATGGTGCTGTAAGTACCTGCATCACAAAGAGACCTATTCGAATTAGAGTGCAAGGCAGAAGAAAAGCAAAGTGGAAAACAGAAGGAGCAAGAGAACTAAGCAAGGTTTAGGGAAAAAAAAAACTAGTGGTCTTAGAACATTTTCTTCATGTTAAAAGGTCTATGTTGTCAGCTAATTAAGCTGAGGACAGAGACTTATTAATGAGAATGCCATCCTCATTAAGATTAGAATGATACAGCAAAAATATTAAAGATTCTAGTTAACATATTCAGAATTGATGTTTCCCTAACTAACTTGCAATCTTTTCTTGACACTTCTATGTTAAGTACTTGGTAGTGTCGAAACACCTGTACACAAAACAACCATCTATGAATCACCTTTATTCAAAATTTTAAATGTATCTTTGGATTAAGTTACATAGATGTAACAATGAACTACTGCTATGTTTCTTATCCCTCTACTATTGTCTTTAAATGTTTAAAATATACTATTTGAGACCTTTGAAAATTATAAGAAATTTCCATTTCAGCATCTATAAAGTTTTCTGAGGACATTATATAGCTATTTTTTTCTTTTTACCTTAAAATTTTTCTATGACTGCTATCATAAACAAAAGTGTATACTAATGCAACAAGAGACTGTGTCCACCAAAGTTTAAGGTCACTATTTGTCTTGTCTTTTTAGAAAAAATTTACTAGCTCCTATATTAAATGAGAGTTGTAGACAGTTAAAGAATCTTGTCTGTTAGCTCTATTGTTACTGAGACTACAACAGAAACAAATAGTGTGAATATTATCTAGTACCCGATGCTAAAAACAAAACATACCAACCCATAAATAAACAGAAAACCAGCCCTGTCAATAAAACATTGCTAGTAAGTATTAAATGCAATGCATTATAGAATTTTTCAATAAAGTACTATCTACTCAGAAACAAAATAATATATTCAAATATTCAAAATTCAACCAACGTCATCATTTGGCATCATGCAGACAGGCAACGGCAGTGCAACTCAATGGAATTTTAAAATATATTTGGATTATGTGGATCTTACATCTAGATGGAATTTTATTCTGCTATTTTTCCCAATATGAAACTTGTATATCAATGAGAACTATTGCCCTCTGAAGTACATTGGTTTTCATTAACTGTTCCCAAAACAGTGTTGTTCCAAGAGAATCAGAGCAGCTTGCTGTTGCTAGTGTGCTTCAGTCTTGTACTGGCCTTTAGAATCCCCATAACCTTGTCATAACTATGTTATCTGTATCTAGTGTGCAAGAGGGAGAAATACAAATTAAGGACAAAAGGGGGTAAGAGAAAAGGGAGAAGAAGCAGGAGAGGAAGGAGGCAGGAAGGGAGGGAAGGAGAGAGGCATGGCAAGAAAGAAAAAGAAGTTCTTCCATTGCAATGAGCATCTTTATTATGCAGGTTAGATGTCGCCATATGGTGCATTACTCTCTGCCTTCACGCTAATAAATAAATTTTAGGAGTTGCTTAAGATATAAGCAACACATAGAACAAAAAGGCCCTAAAGGAAAGGACATCCCCAACTGTCGATATTAAAGTGAAGTCTGTGTGGCACCCTGAATGGAGAGATACTAGTACAAGTCACTGAGATGTTATATTTACTGTTGCCACAAGTTTCCACTCTCTTCAGTAAAACAGATTTTCATGTAGGGATTTGAATGGTCTAAGTTATCTTAATTTAATTACAAAAAAATGTGACTGAATCAAAACACACTAGAAGTCTTCACATTAGACTGTCTGCCCTGCTGGGTCTCCAGTGATTTTTCCCTGACTTCAGAGAGAAATACTATTTTAAAAACACCTTGATGGTTAACATTTATTGCTACTTGGCATCTATTAGGATTCTGCTCTGTGTAGAAATCCTACTTTCATTACCTGGAAGTCTAATGTAGCTTATATAAATTCATCACAATATATAGCATTTATTGACACCATTCACTTCTAGAAAAAATAACAGGAACACAGAATATCTAACATATTCATTTGGCTAAATGGCTATTTACTTTGCCACACAGTCAATATGATTGACTGAGTTGTAATTAATTGACAATTAACATGGGCTCTACAAAAGTAACTATGAACTACTTGATGACTAAATACTGAAATGACCAAAGATTTAAACAATATGTTGCCCAGGAGAAATGCATGATTGTCCTTCTGTAAACCTTCTAATCTATACTCATAAGGAATGCAGCAGCAAAACACCAATTCACTTGTCTTTATATACTGTTTTAGAAATTAATTTCTATTCAATTTGTCATTGTCAAAGTATAATTCACAACTTTTTACTTATAGCAACATTTCTAGAAGTTTTGCCTAAGATAATATTTTTTACTTACTGTTTTTTCTTTCCCTATATTCAAAGGCCTCAATTTCTAAGTCAAGTACAATTATGCCGTGATTTTTCTTCCCATTCTGATTATGTACTGTCCAAATTCCACTTAATGTCTTTCTCAACCTATTCTGCCCGAGATAAAAGTACAGAAGGGCTGGCATATCTCCTTCTAATAGGACTACAGTACTATTGCTACATTTGACAGCTACATTCCAGGCTCTACCACTTACAAAGTGGCAAATTTCTAAAACTTTGTGTCTCACTTAGAAAGAACATGGCCAGTTTTGGAGACTGGTATAGATAGGTTATCTATTTCTTGTTCATTGATCTACTTACAGTATTTGATTGATGTAATAGTAAAACAGTCTTAAAAATGTTTCAGAATTTACTTAGCCATAATGATTTTAAACCATATTAAAACTACTGTAATTACTTAATGGACAACATTGGTCATAAACACTGTCAAATTTAGCTTTATTATTGCATGATGAGACACCAGGACCAAAGCAACTTGGGGAGGAAAGGGTTTATTTGGTTTGAGCTTTAATATTACTGCTTATCATTTAAGGAAGCCAGGACAGGAAGTCAAACAGGGCAGGAGCCTGGAGGCAAGTAGCTGAAGCAGAGGTTATGGAGGAGTCCTGCTTACTGGCTTGCTCCTCAAGGCTTGCTCAGCCTGCTTTCTAGTAGAAATTAGGACTACCATCCAAGGCAAGGCACTGCCCACAATGTGCTGAGCCTCCCACATCAAGTGCTAGGTAAGAAAAATCCCTACAGACTTGCAGATAGCCTGCTCTTATAGAGGTGTTTTCTCAGTTGAGGCTCTCTTCTCTGATGACTCTAACTTGTGTCAAGTTTACATAAAATGAACCAGCACAACTGATGTCATCTCAACACTCGACTACATCACTGCTGTTAAGCCACAGCCTTTTCTTTTTTTGTTCATCCTAGAAATCACACACTAAAAAATAAATCACAATATAAAATATTTTACAAACTTAAAAGTTTCCACATCCTTACAAATCAAATTCTTGTCTCCTTAAAAATCATTTTAAAATCCAAGTCCCTGTAAAATTCCAAAATAGGCTGGGCAGTGGTGGCACATGCCTTTAATCCCAGCACTGGGGAGGCAGAGACAGGTGGATCTCTGTTCAAGGCCAGCCTGGTCTACAGAGTGAGATCCAGCACAGGCACCAAAACTACACAGAGAAACCCTGTCTCAAAACAACAACAACAACAAAAATGACAAAAAAATAAAAACAATTCCAAAACAATCTCTCTCTCTCTCTCTCTCTCTCTCTCTCTCTCTCTCTCTCTCTCTCCCTCCCTCTCTCCCTCTCTCCCTCTCTCCCTCTCTCCCTCTCTCCCTCCCTCCATCCCTCCCCCCCTTTCTCTGGTATTCGTTTAAAATTTCTGAACTATAGTTCCTGTAGAAGCAAAAAAAAAAAATAAGCACTTTCTAAATTCAAGAGGGAAGAACCAGGGCACAGACATAATCTGAACAAAACAGAGCAAAAATCAAACTCCAACAGTATAAATAACTTAATGTTCAATATACAGAATTCACTTATGATGTTCTGGGCTCCTCCAAAGGCGTGGGTCACTTCTCTGGCTCTGTCCTCTGCAACACACACAACTTGTCTTCTGTGCTTGGGCTGGCTCCATTCCACTGCTGCTGCTTGCTGCTATTCTTGATGGTCATCCCATGGTACTGGCAATCTCCAAAATGCTGGGTTCTTCTGTTGTAACCGGACTTCACTTTTACCCTTTCATTAGTATCTTCTCCTTGGTTCTTGTCATGATGCCAAATCTCAAGTTTTCTGCATGACCCCTTTAACCCAGGACCTTCAACTGCTACTGCAGCTGCTCCTTCATCAATAGCCTCTCATGGCCTCTCATCATACCATCCCTCCTTGCTCTTCTCAACCCCTTTATGGCTTCAAAACTACTATAATCTAGGTGACTCTGATACACCACCAAATTTGTCTGTCAGGTCAAGGTGCTAACACTGAGAAACCTTTCCCGGAAGATTTCAACTCACTAATACTGGTCTCTTCTTAATCATCAGTAATTTCTCAGCTCTAGCTAACCAGCATCAATTGTCCCATCAACGTAAAGGTTTTCTTTGGTGGTTCTGGCCTTTTGTTCATCATGGACAATTCTCCAGGCCTAGCTGACCAGACACCATGATTTCTTCACAGAAATGAACTGGTAGAGTTTTGCATCCCTTTGAAACTTCATAAACCAAGCCTGCATCATCTGTATTTTCCTAAACAATCTTTTCTTCCAAACTCCCACACAACAGGTCATCATGCTTTGAAAACACAATGACTCTTCCTGCTCAAAGTCCCAAAGTCCTTCCACAGTTCCTTCAAAAACAACATAGTCAGGTCTGTTGCAGCAATACCCCACTATCCCTGTACCAATTTCTGTCTATTGTTGTGATATAACACCATGACAAAAGCAACTAGGGGAGGAAAGGGTTTATTTGGCTTACAGTTCCACATCATTGTTCCTCCTCTAAGGAAGCAATGACAGTAAGTCCAACAGGGCAGGAGAGAGGAGCTGGTGCTGAGCCCATGAAAGAATGCTGCTTCCTGACTCGCTCCTCATGGCTTGCTCAGCCTGTTTTCTTTTCTTTCTTTCTTTCTTTCTTTCTTTCTTTCTTTCTTTCTTTCTTT
>CABHPQ010141447.1:0-13597 GCA_902168405.1 Peromyscus aztecus
CGAGGCGGACGAGGGGCCACCGGCGACCGCTCATCACGGCCAGTCTCCGCCGCCCTTGCAGCCGTCGGCCTCCGGCGCTCCGGCGTCGTTCCCCGGCCCGGCCGCGGCCGCCTCGGTGGACAGTGCCAGAGGTGGTTGGTGGGGCGGCTGAGACTGGCCGTGATGAGCGGTCGCCGGTGGCCCCTCGTCCGCCTCGTCCAGGCGCAGCTCCGGCGGCCCCGCGGGGCTATCGCAGCCCGTGTCGCTGTCTTTCTCATCCAGCCCGTCGTCGCCCTCGCCCACCACATCGATGTCCACGTCCTCGGCCGTCAGCACCGTCTGGCCGGACATATCGCTGGCGCTGCCGCCGCCGGAGAGGGTCATCCCTCCACGGGGTTGGTGGCGGCGGCCGGGAGCGAGCAGAGAGCGAGGGGGTCCGTGAGGGGCGGTCGCGGACCTCAGGGAAAGGGGGTGCGGGTGCCCCCCGAAAGAGAGCGGAGGGGGAGGGGAGGGGAGGGCACAGGTAGCTTCGGGGGCCCTCCTGGGTCAGCTCACACCCGGAGGCCCGGCATCGCGCGGGGCGGGCGCTGCGCTCCGCCGCCCGCAGCCGTGCTCCACGAACTCCTGCGGTCCCCGACGCTTCCCTACGAGGCGGCAGCTACTGCTCGCGACCCCGAAGGTTCCTCCACGCCGCGCCCCCTCACTTCGCCAGCCTTCTTCGGCCTCTCTGGCTTGGGCGTGGGGCTCAGAAGCTGTCCAGGGTGAGAGCGGGACGCCGGGTGCCAAGCAGCTCCGGAGGGCGCGGACAGGGGCAACCGCGGGGGTGGGGTGGGGGGTGACAGGGACGCCAAGCCCGGGTAGTCGAAAGTCCCGTTTTAAGGACTGGCCTGATAGATTACTTTCTACTTAAAGATCCAGCGGGAGGCGGGGCCACGTGACCGCGCGTGACGTCAGGGCCGCGGTGGAGCCGGCCAAACTCAAGTTGGTTCAGGGAATTGTCAACAAAGGGACAAGAGAAGCGCAACTCCTGACCGACAAGGCGCTAGCATCCCGTGGGCCCCGAGGGCTCTTCGGGCTGCCGGGAGACCCCTGCCCACGCTGGAGCCGGGCGCCGGGTCCAGGGAGGGCGTGAGTGTGGGTGGGTGGGGGTGGAGAGGGTGTGGGCCTCAGAGAGTGTCCTCCGGACCGTAGGGCTCCTGCCGCCCTGCCTTCTCTGCCCCCTGCCCATTTCTACCTTCCCTACTTTGCTATTATTATTTAGACCGACTCGGAGAGCAGAACAAGATTGTTGCCTTTAAGAAAACTTATGATTTTGCTTTGGTTTGGGTTTTTGTTTGTTTTCGATTCAAGGATTAAGGGAACACATCCGGCTCCCTTTTCCTAATTAGGCCTCATACCCCCTCCTGTCTCAGGGCTATTCTAGAGACAAGACACCTGCTGATGTGCTTCCCCCATCACTCTCAAACCTAACTACTCAAGCCTTGTCCTAGCTTCCCTGGCTCCACGCGGGCTTGCTCATATATTCATATATATATTCGCGTGGTCACCACACCATCAGCTGGGGTTTCCCGGGGTCAGAAAATAGCTATCGATTAACCTATTAGGACAGTTGCAGAGAAATAAAAAGCACGTAAAATAACAGGGAACCTATAAACAAAGAAGCCATAACTGGCTGTTGGAGTTGTTAAATGACTTAGCACAGAAAAAGTCGGAAATGAGCTGGAAATGGAGCAGGTGTTGGCAGCGGCCTGGGTAAGTCGGGTGGGGTGGGGTGGGAAGGAGGCATTGGGCCTTGGTAGTAGACGTCGCGCGCGCGGACTGGGACAATTGGAAAATTGTGGGGAGCGGGCGCAGACTTCCTGAGCAGAGGGCACGGCCTCCAAGGAACCACAGTGCTCTAGGGCAATGCCGGCGGGGGTGAGTTAGTTCACCTTTGCTTCTAACTAATGTGAGTTATTTCTTAAAGCACAGGCAAACCCTTCAAGACTTAACCTGTGTAGAAACCTGCGTCAAAGAAGAGGCGAGGATGTGTCCAGCGCACACGGAGTTTCCCTGACCAGGAAAGCCATCGATGGTAGGAAAGACCAGGAATTCCCAGAGATGCTGGGGGGGGGGGCTTTAAACTGACCCAGAGTTGGAGCCTAGTGCTCCTGGGACTAGTGGATTCGGAACATCCGAGGGGAGTCGCTCCTCCCACCCCCGGTGGTTCTTAGAATCCTTGTTTTTTCCCCTCTGCCTTTAGGCCGCTTCTGTCAGAGGAGAGCAGTTACCGGTTGCGGTCCTCTTGAAACCCGACTAGTCTGTCAGCTGAAGGCCTGGGATGGAAAGGCCTTTTCTCCCAGGGTACTAAAGAATGAGAGAGGAAGTCAGGGAAGAAACAATTTCTGTGATGCTTATAGAAAATAGTGGAAAAGTTATGTACTTCCAGTTTGCCAGTGTGCTTCTGATGCCCATATCCTGTGCCCTCACCTAGACCCACTTTCCCAGGAACATCAAATTAATAAAAAAAAATGTTTTAATCTGTAAACCTTTTTTTTAACAGGCATTAGGACACACAGATTGACTATTATCCCCAGCTAATACCACTAGCCTTTTGAATATGGACTTTGATGATGTTCCGTGTTGGGGCTGCGGCAGGGTGGGTGGAGGCAACTGACTATCCAGAGAAGTCTGGAATCTCCATGTTTTTTGTTTCCAGTTGTTCTCGGGGTTACACCTGACCCTAAAAGGCATGTCTGAGTTGATTTCTGCTGCTGCACCACTTGTGACCCCCTGGCTCATAAAAACATCTTCTACGCTGACTAGACAGTCCTCTTTCGAAACCGACAGGAGCTACGACCTGGGCCTGGCTGCCTATCACCCTAGGCAAGAGGTTACAGCGGCAACTGCCCAAGCGACTCAAAGAAAGGTGGGGAGGAAAAGAAAACATAATCCAAATTTACCAATTCAGGAACGCCTTTTGCCCAACTTGGATTGCCAGGCGATAGCCGCAGGCGCAAAGCTCTGCGCGGACGGGACTGCGGTCTTGAGAGCCAGGCCTCCAGTGGACCGGTGCGTGCCGGTGCGCGCGCGAGAACCCAGGCTCCAAGGCTGCTTAGGGGGGCTCCTTTTGAGATAGTCTCCAAATGAGCCTAATTTCGATTTCTCCGTGGGCCTGAGCTGGCTCAGGAGACTTTCTCCGCGTCGCCGTTGGCAGCCTCTCCCCCTCCGCCAAGGCCGGATCTGGGCGGTCCATTCCCGTGTGTCTCCTTGGAACCTCTCTAGGGAACGGGGTGGTGAACAACTCCCAGCTGCCGGTTCCATTTGTTGCGCTTTTTTCCTTCGACACAATAAAAGTCAAATTAATTGATTCATACCATTAATTACGGTGCGTAGCGTGAAAAGCAACGCTTCCCCTCGGTTAGAGCTCTATTGTGCTAATCTCTTGTTCAATCAGTGTTACCATCTGATGCTGGGTCCGGCCCCTACAGAAACTTTTCGACTCGATTAGCTAAATGATGAGACGTGCAGAACCTACTGGCTGCTGGCTGCCCCCAAACCTGGAGCCCGCGCGGGCCTAGTGGCTTAATATCGATTTCTAGGGGAGGCCGCGGAGATTCCCGCGGTGGCTCTGCTTGGGGACCCGCTGTGGCTTTCCTCCTGCCGGGTGGACACTGCCTCTGTGTGAGAGAAGGCGGCTGAGCGGCAGTACAGGTGGTAGACCGGAAGGTTCCAGGGGCCCTCATCGCGGGAAGCTGCCTGGATTCCAAGCTAAACAGCAGCGAGGTTGTAGCTTGCATCTAAAAACCCAGGTCCTCGGTTACCGCCAAACTCGGGGATAGAAATAGAGACGTGAGGGAGGAGGGTGGCGTGATACACATTGGGGGAGAGAGGGAGTGGTACAGGGAACAGAAATGGCGGGCAAGGATAAACATTCAGTCGCCAAAGATTCTTTGGGGCACTGAGGGAGAAGGGGCGCACACACTAACACAGTTAAGCATGAGAGTGACAGCTTGGGTCAGCTAGCAAGCTTCCCATGAGATATTTAAAAGGAAGATGGCAGCCAGCGGTCTCACCTGCTCAAGTGTTGGGAATGATTCCTGCCTAATGAGAGTGAAGTGAACAGAAACTCCGGTTTCTCGTGGGGCTGACAGAACAGGTAGTACTCCAGGGCTGGAGGAGACGCGGAAACGGGCCCGGGAGTGAAGGGGGAACTAAGGGTATAGTTACAGGAGGAAAGAGTGGTCAGGATCGATAGGAAGGAAAATTGAGACGTCTCCAGAGGAGGAGAGATTTAGTGTGTGCGTCCTGGAAGGGGAGGATGTGGATGGAACAATTTATGACGGAGAAGGGGGAAATTAATTACAACTCAATTTGGATTCTTAAGTGGTCAACACCGGAGGAGGGGCTGGGTCAGAGAGTGCGGGAAGCATAATGGTCCACGCAGGCCTACGCGACTCCAGTCGCTGTCTTTCCCTAAGTCAGGGACTATGGCATGGGCTTGACCAAGTCACTGAAGCAGACGAATGATCCTGCGCGCAAATGCACTTTTCTGACAATCCGGGAAGGCGAGGCCACCTCCGGAGAAGCAGCCTCCTCCGGAGAAGTCAGGGGAGCGTCCCCCACTCAGGGCAGCTACTTTCTTTAGCAGAGAAAACAAACCATGGGTGGAATTATTTGAAAGGCAGCCTTCCTTCCAGGATCCATTACCTAGCCCCTAAGCCCAAGTCTGTTCCTTCTGGACAATTTTCATAGACTTATTAAACCATCATCAACCTCTTTGTCTGGATGGCTGCCACCTAAGAAGGTGGGAAGGGCAGAGGTGGTGTCTGGGGTCCCGACCCATGCAGAATATATCCACTGCCCAATAGGAATGCTTTTCAACACACTTTCACCCCCCAAACACCGGCCCCCATACCTCTTCAGAGCTCTTTGGGGAAGGGATGGGGGGGAGAGGCTAATTTAATGATCTTGTTTAGATTTACATCTCAAAACTTCATTTATTTTCAGTACCTGGTACTTACAGTCCGCGTGCCTATAAATGGCGAGAGACCAAAAGGAAAGGAGAACAGAGAGGGGGGAGACAGAGGATGGTTTCGAATTTATTTATATTGGAAATGTATAAACATCCATTCTGTAAAAGGCAACACGTTTAATTAACGATGAGAGAGCAGTTAGGGGCAGAAAGCTAGTAAAATTGTGTGATAAATTTATGGCATTGTTAGCGTGCTTTTAATTATGGCTATTATGTTAATTATTTCACATTAGCATGGAGTTATCAGCAGCATGTCAGATTTAATCAAAACGAGCCTTTCTCTCGAAAATTGTTCCTTTCATTCGCGAGGAGAAAGATCCTGGGCAGGATCGGGGCTTAAAAATGACTTGGCATTGAAAGCTAGAGTCTTGCCGACGCTGCTCGATGCGACACCGCGGGCCCGGCGTCCGCTGGGTCCCTCCAGGCTAACGGTAGCTGCTGGAGAAGCCGAGGGCTGAGTTTTTAGGAATTCACCATTTTCACCCCCTTCGGAGCCGACACTTCATCACGCGGGATCATTCTGTCAAACAATATGATGCTGCTCATTTTTATCTGTCCCGCTTTACAAAATCCCTATTCAGCCAGCCGAAGAGCAACAAAAGCCTCAAAGCCGCACGGCGGCCGCTGGCGGCCCCAGCTCCACGGCGAGCTGGAGAAAAAAGGGAAGGGGCCGAGGCGAGTCTCATTGCTGTCCGCCGCTCGCAGTCGGAGGGGACGCGACCCCCCCCCCTTCCCCTCTGGGCCAGGGTGCCCAGGTACCGGGTCCTCGGGTGTGACCGTCCCCGCACGCCTGTCCCCAGCCGGGGCTGGCTGGCCCTCTGCCGTCCTGCGGGCGCGCGCAAAAGCTTCTTTCCATGGCAGCGAGAGACCTGCCCACCCAGGCCACATCGATTTCTTAATCACCG
This sequence comes from Peromyscus aztecus, assembly GCA_902168405.1. Taxonomy (NCBI): domain Eukaryota; kingdom Metazoa; phylum Chordata; class Mammalia; order Rodentia; family Cricetidae; genus Peromyscus; species Peromyscus aztecus. Next base: position 5,899 of record CABHPQ010141447.1, read on the forward strand.
CCGATCGATTTATTGGGAGCAAATAAATAGCCCGTTTTGGAAACGTTTCAATTGTGGGTCTGATGGTGGGGGACTGAGACGGGGAGAGCGGGGGCGCCGAGGGAACGCGACCACCCGTGGGCCTCGAGGGAGCGCGTGGTGACAGCGATGCACCCACATCTCCGGGGCCCACCCACCTCCCCCGGGGTCCGCGTCTTCTCCTCTTCCCCTCAGCTCCCCCTGGTGGCGGGGCATGACATCTGGACGCCCCGCCCTTCTACCCTCACTTCCAGGCACGTGCGCATGCCCTCTGACGTCTTTGAAAGACCAGAGCATCCTGATGCCTAGCCTGAGATTTGCCAGCCTGACGGACACCCCTTTCCGGCTTCCAACAGTTGAGTGGAACCTCGGTGATCCTCGGACCCAGGCTGCAGACGCTGTACCTTCTGGCCGCTCCCAGCGCGGGACCACTCTGGCCCCCTCCTTTCCCGGGACAGGGCCGAGGACCTGCCAGCTGCTACCTTATTTTTAGCGCCATTCCATTCGCGCAGTTATATTTAACTCGATCCACTCCTCCGAGGAGGTCTCTCGGACATCGAATTCTCCACATCGCAACTCGGTCCTGCCTGCCTTGGGAGCAGAGCCTCAGGGGTGGTGGGGGTGTGTGTGGAAAAACCTGGCCTAAGAATCTTTGCCATCTCGGGACCTGGCAGGAGAGAGGATGATTCTGCATCGGTCGCTAGACCCCCTTGCCAAGGCCTCGTGGGGATTCTTCCTTGTGAGCGGGAGGGGAGGAGAGGGAGGAGTATCAGGCCTCGGGAAGGATTCTCTGCGGGGAAGCATGCAATCCATTTCCTATTTATGCGTGACCCCAAGCACCTGAATGACCTAAAACACCTATTAGAACGCTGTCCGCCAAAATGTTCATGGTTTTGTGTTTATGCAGGAATTCCCTGTCCTCTCTACTCGGAAATATACGCATTGAGAAACCAAATTTCAAATGGTACCTTGGTTCCAGAGCTCCAGCTCAGGCTGTCCTTCCCTTGGCAAAATCTGAAAACACCACGCCTCTGCTTCGCACACATCCTGGGGAAAATACTTGAATAGCATACAGAAACACCAGTGCAGCGTATACTCTGTTCACACGGGAGGTCCAACGGAGTTTACAAACCCCAAAGCCGTGTGCTGAAACACCGGACAGTTGAAACACACTTTTAACTTCTCACATACTTTTTTAAAGTGACTTTTTTTTTCTTGGACCCAATTTGGATGTTTCTGGCTCCCTCCCGCTGTAGCTTTCCTGTGATGTAGAAACTCTTGGGATTTGGGGGGGGGGGTATTTGTTTATAACTATGCATTCACTAATACTTTATTTCCAGAGCCTGTTTTAGGCTCTGGAAAGTGCTAGCGATGAAAAGAATTAAAAGTCTGAGGAAAAGCAGGCTACAGAATCTTCCTTAGGCAAAAAGGACAGCTCAGAAGGGCCCGGATGGAGTGGAGAATGAGAAGGGGTGAGACTTCCCGGTTCAGGGGAGAAAGCTGGGTGAGGTGACACACCCTTAATCCCAGTAATTCCAGGATTCTGAAGGCTGGGGCGGGAGAAGGGCCGCCATTTCAAGCCAACCTGGATTGGGTAGGGAGACCCTGGCTCAGAACAGATAACAAAACCAGAAAAACTGCAAATCAAACCAAACACACAGTCTAGTTACTGACGTTAGGGATATCGGTGGAATATTAGGAAGAAGGGAACTGAAAACTGCGAACACCTTGGGAAAGTACTAGGTTGAGTGCCTAACAGCACCTCTGGAGAGCCAGAGGTGCTTAGGAGGGAAATGCACAGTACAATGCACAGTACAAGTGCACACACAGTGTGACCAGGACATCAAAGAAGGAAGAAAGTAGGGAAGGGGGATAGTGAAAAAGTGGAACTTCGGGGCTGGAGACGTTAAGAGTGAGATGTACTGCTCTTGCAGAGGGCTGGTCAGTTCCCAGCATTGACATAGGACAGCACACAACCGCCTGTCACTCCAGCTGTAGGGGACCGACTCCTCTGGCCTCCTTAGGCACTCCACACACACCCACATACATGAACATATCCGCGCACACATTCACAATTAAAAAAAAAGTAAACGTTCTTTTTGAAAAATGGAACTTTGCCTAGAAGTTGTGCCTGGGGCTATTGTGACCTCCTTTTAGAAGGCATGAAAGGATGCTGACTAGTAAACACGTAGGAGGCATTTCAATGGGCACATATGTAAATGAGAAAGATTACCAGGAAGGTAACTACAGGAGAGATTACTGAAAGGGCCCGAGTGGTAGACCCCCTGACTTTTCTGACTTTATCACATTCACACAAGCTTAGAACTGGAATAAGGAGTGAGAAGGCAAGCGGCATCTTCCAAATGCTAACTACTTCAGGAGTTTTGCCCGTGTCGTGCCCCCCTCCCCCCCCCCCTCTCCCCCCCCCCCGCCCCCCCCCACCTCACCCTCGTACCCCAGCCATTGCATCCTTAGCCTCCAGCCCAGCACCTGTAAGTGTAGGGCTCAAATAATGGTTCCAAGAACAGATGAGTAAGATGCAGCCTGCTCTGATGGAGTACTTATTCAAGGACTCCACGGTTAAATTGCAGGATGATGAGTTATACAGACACATCATAGAATGTTACGGGAGTGCAGTGTAGTCTGCCTGGAGAGGAGACGAGGTACATGTAGGGAAGTCTCCCAAAGGAAATGACCCTTAAACTGTCTCTGATGATGAGTAGCAGGTGGGCAGATGAAGAGAGGAAGAGTGAGGCAGAGAGCAGAGCCTGGATCAAGATGAAGAGCTACGCAAAATAGGGGCAGAAAATGGTTTTGGGACATCTGGGAGAAGACAAGGCAGTGACCGGGTTTAGGAGGTGGTGAGTGGAGGAAAATCGTGAGGGTTCCTTCATAGACAGCATTGGCCCAGATTAGTGGAGCATATCTGTAACCCCAGCCCTCTGGAGGCAGAGGCAAGATTGCCTAGAGTTTGGGGCCAGCCTGATCTACATAGGTAGTTCCAGGCCAGTCTAGGGTACAAAGTGAAATTCTGCCTCAAAACAAACACAAACAAAATAAGCTCAGCATTGAGAGTTAGAGGCAGTGAGAGCAAGAGTTCAAGGTCATCCTGACTACATAATGAGTTTGAGGCCAGCCTGGACTACAGGAGACCCTACCTCAAAAACACATAAGCAGGGCTGGGAATTGTTCCACAGCAGGTGGATTTTCTAGCCTGTGCAAAGCCCTTGCCCTGCAAACAACAACCACAAAACAAACAAACCCAAACAAATAAAGCAACGCTCTAAAAACAGGTAAGTGGGGCGTTCTGGATGGCTCAGGGTGTAAAGGGCTTGCTCCCAAGCCTGACAGCCTGAGTTTAGTCACTAGGAACTGTGCATGGTGGAAGGAGAGAACCGACCCCCACAAGTTGTCCTCTGACCTTCACACATGTACTGTAGCACATGTGTGCAGATGCATGGACTGTGCATACAAACACATACATCCATGCATAATTAAGAAAAACAAGTAAAGTCTAAAGCTGATAAGAAGCTGATAGAGGATTTTGTGTATATGATCAGAATAACATTTTGAATGATCTTTTGAGGGCATGGGAAGGGTAAATTGAAAAGAACAAGAATAGAGATAGTAAATGGGTTGTTTAAACTATTCTGAGAGTTCACACAGGGCCAGGTGCATGCCTTTAATTCCAGCACTTGGGAGGCAGTTGCAGGAGGATCTCAAAGAGTTCAAGGCCAGCCTGGTCTACAGATTGCTCCAGGACAGTCAGGACTATTACACAGAGAAACCTTGTCTTCGAAAAACCAAAAGAAAAAAAAAGAAAAGAAAAAAAGAAAAGAAAGAAGAAAGGAAGGAAAGAAAGGAAGAAAGAAAGAAAGAAGGAAGAAAAAAAGAAAAAAGAAAAGAAAAAAAGAAGTCATGCAGGTTTAAACTGTAGGGGCTGAACTGAAGAAAGCATGGGTTGGAGAGGATTTAGAAGGAAAAATAAGGCTGTTTGCTTCTTTTTTTAGAGGCAATGTTCTACTATATAACCCAGGCTTGAAGTTGTGGCAATCCTCCTGTCTCAGCCTCCCCAGTGCTGGGATGACGAGGGTACATCATCATACCTAGTGCAGTGTCTGCTTTTCAAGGGAGTTCATAGTAACTCCAGGGTGCCTGGAAGGAGAGAGAGAGAGAGAACACAGAGCAGGGGGTGCCAAGGGCTGGAGACACAGGCAGGGGAAGGACCTTAGGTTCACCCTCCAGTACTGCTGAGTGGGGGATGCTTTCGTCCTGTTCTTCAGGCATTCACATGGGTGCCAAGTTATCTAAGTATCAGTCGGGGCATGCTAGTCACTTCCCTAATTAGAAACCTCTTGATGCTACCTCATTGTTTATGGAAGAAAAGATTCTGGTTTTGGCTGGGTGCGGTGGCATGGTCTGCTATCTCAGCCTTGTGTAGCTTTGGTCTTCTGGGCAGCTTGGGGTACATCGTGAGTTCTAGTGTGTAGTCTACTCTGGACTACAGAGTAAGTAGTAGTCCAGAGTAGACTGCCTCAAAGAGCAGGAAGAGGAAGGAAGAGATAGAGAGGGAGAGAAAGGAAGAGAAAGAATAGAATGAGAGAGGATAAAGGAAAAAATGAATTCTGAATTCTTTAGTGCCTCTAACTGATAGTCTCTCATCCAGGTACTAACTGGGCCTAACCCTGCTTAGCTTGTGAGATCAGAAAAGAACAGACACATTCAGGGTGGTATGGCCATAGACTAACTTGCTATTTGATATTCTCTCTCTCTCTCTCTCTCCCTCCCTCCCTCCCTCCCTCCCTCCCTCCCTTCCTCCTGTCTCTTTCTGCAAAGGCTCCAACTCAGTGCCTTGTATGTAACTGGCCAGCTCTTTTTAAAGATTAATTATTTATTATTTTTATTTTATGTGCATTGGTGTTTTGCCTGCATGTATGTCTGTATGAGGGTGTTAGATCGTCTGGAACCGGAGTTACGGACAGCTGTGAGCTGCCATGTGGGTACTAGGTCCTCTATAAGAGCAGCCAGAGACTTTAACTATTGAGTCACCTCTCCAGCCCCAACTGGCGAGCTCTTAACCACTGAGCACTTTCATATCTCCACCCCTCCCCCTTCCCCATTACTGGGGACTGAACCCATGACCTGGTGCACACCAGGCAAAAAGGCTACCAGCCCAGTCCTTTTACTATTTTTCACTTTGGAACAGGGTCCCATTGAGTTACCCAGGCTACACTGAGCTCGCTTAGTAATCCAGGCAGGTCTTTTTTGTTTGTTTGTTTTTCAAGACAGAGTTTTTCTGTCTAACAGTCCTGGCTGTCCTGGAACTTGATTTGTAGCCCAGGCTGGCCTCGAACTCACAGAGATCCGCCTGCCTCTGCCTCCCGAGTGCTGGGATTAAAGGTGTGCACCACCATTGCCGGCCCAGGCAGGTCTTAAGCCTTTGACCCTTCAGCTTCATCCTCCAGAACAGCTAGGATTCCAGGTTTACACCCCACATTGGGCCTCTAATACATCTTTCAGTTTCCCATGCATGCCATGCTCCAGGCTCACAGGACTTGACAGTCCAATCTCAAAACACTGTGCCCTCCATCCTTTCCTTACGGTGTGACCTTGAGCAAGTTCCTTAGGCTCACTGTGCCTCATTTCCTCATCTGTAAAATGGGAGTAATAGTAACTCTCTATGTGTATGTTTTCTTTGGGTCTATTTATTTATTTGTTTGTTTGATGAAGGACACCCAGAATGCTTAGTCAGGGTTTTACGATTCATCTATTTATTGTGGAGTATATCTTTGCAATGTTTTTGACCTTTTCTCTTTGTTTTCTTAGTTCATAGTAATGGGGGTTGAACCCAGAGCCTCACAGGTACTAGGCAAGAGTTCAACTATGACAAGGTAGTCAAGTCCCCTCCTTTTTTAAATTTTTTACTTTTTATTTTGAGACAGGGTCCTAATCAATTGCCCAGGCTATCCTTGAACTTGCTCTGTAATCCAGACAATCCCCTGTTTTAGCTTCTTTGATTGCTGGATTACAGGCCTATGCCTTTGCACCTGTTTCCTATTTCTATATGGTGAAGGTAGACATTGTAAGCCTTTGAAAGTGACACGGAGGGGCTCAGATTGTCATCCTGAACGTGACCATTGTAGAAGTGTGAAAGGGAAGGAATGTGATTGGACACATTGTTGCTACTCTGTTGTCAGTCTGGAGAGTGGCCTGAAAGGCCTGGTGGTGATCTGGGTTGTGTTCATACTGGAGTTGGGGTGCTGGTGTCATTTGGGATAATTAGCAGGACATTAGAGTCTGGAAAATAGTGATTGTGGAAATGTGATATGAGCCACAAATGAGAGATTTGTATATATATTTAAATGTTCAGTAGAACATGCCTTTAATCCCAGAGTTGGGGCTGAGGTAAAATCAGCCTAAAAACGACCTCTGTGGCACAATGTGTTCCAGTCCAACTTGGGCTATATAGTGAGACTCTCATATAAAACAAAATGAAACTTCTAACCTAATTGTCACACTTTTTGATGTTATTGTTATTTCTTTAAGTCAGGGGCTTCCTATACATAGTATAGACGATCTTCAAACTCATAATTCTCCTGTTTCAGCCTCCAGGATACTAGGATGAGAAGTATGAACCACCATCTCAGCCCAATAGCCACATTTTAAAAAGCAAAGGGAAATGCATAAAAATTACTTCATCAGTACATTTTATTTAGCTCAATACACTTAAAAATATTACTATTTCAGCATATACTTGGTATAACACTTATTGAGGTTTTTTTTTGTTCTCTTTTTCTTACCAAGTATTTGAAATAGGATGAATACTTTAATCCTACAGTCATTATGTGTGGATCTGCTGTACTCTAAATGTACCATAGCCACATGTGACTAATGACTATGTTATTGGACAGTTCAGATATACAGCTCAAGAGAGATATTAGAAGATGGGTGTGGGGGTGCACACCTTTAGTCCTAGTGCAGGGAGGCAGAGGCAGGTGGATCTCTGTGAGTTCAGGCCAGCTTGGTCTATAGAGAGAGATTCAGGATAGACAGGGCTACACAGTGAAACCCTGTCTGGAAAACAACAAAAAGAAAAAAAAATAGGTGACAGTTTTTTTTCTTCACTGTATGTACAATTGAAAAATGTTTCTTTTTAATTTCATTAAAATACCTGTTTTTTTGTTTTGTTTTGTTTTTGTTTTTTATTTTCCTCTTTCTGTGAATTTCTCCCACAGTCACAATGACTAACCATTTAGTCCTGCTGGTCTAGAAGAGATTAAGGCTCCTTTTCTAATACAATCTCTGTCTCTGTCTCTCTGTCTGTATATGTGAGTGAGTGAGAGAGAGAGAGAGAGAGAGAGAGAGAGAGAGAGAGAATCTCATGTACCCCAGGCTGGCTTTGAACCGGTTCTGTAGCTGAGGATGACTCTGGACTCTGGATTCTCTTGCTCCCATCCTAATTCTCCTTCCCTAATGCTGGAATTACAGTTGTGTACTTACGCTCCCAGTTATGGTAACATTATCATTCATATTTATTATTAAACTTTATTCTTACCCCCCCCCCCACTCCCATCTCCACCGAATATTTTCTTGCGGTTTCTGTGAATAAAGAATTCAGAGTGGGTACCGACTGGCTGTGCTTCCCCAACATCTCATGTGATGGCCTAAAGCTGCGGGCCAG
>CABHPQ010141448.1:0-13768 GCA_902168405.1 Peromyscus aztecus
GTGGCTTTTCAAGACAGGGTTTCTCTGTGTAGCTTGGAGCCTGTCCTGGAACTCACTCTGTAGCCCAGGCTGACCTTGAACTCACAAAGATCCAACTGCCTCTGAGTGCTGGGATAAAGGCATGCACTACCACCGTCCGGCAGGAATATGTACTCTTGAGATAAAGCATAGGAACCCTCCTGTGCAACTCCTTCAAAATTCTTCTCAAAGGTTTGAGGGGGTGGCAAAGACTTAGAGGACTACAGGTGTCTCAGGCTGGTGGGTTATTTTGTTCTTCTTTGTCTATGCTGTCTCAAACTTGTGGGCTCAAGTGATTCTTCTCTCTCAGCCTCCTAAATAGCAGACTACAGGCTTGAGCCCCCAAGTTAGGACCACCTCGTCTGTTTAGTGAAGAAGCACCAGATACACTCGGTATGGGCAGAATATTAGAACTACATGTGCCAACTGAGCATTTGAGGTGTGAGTAATCTAAACTGAACTATGCTGTAATCGTATACTGTGTTTCAGAGTCAGCATGAGAAAAACGTAAAAAATGCCTTTATTTTAAAACACTGATTAAAGTTGGAGCTGGAGAGATGACTCAGCAGTTGTGAGTACCTGCTGCTCTCGCAGAGGACTGAGGTTTGGCTTCCAGCACCCCCGTGGCAGCTCACAACCTTCTGTAACTCCAGCTGGAGGGATTGGTTCCTCTTTTCTGTTCTCCAGTGGCTCTTCGTGCTGTGGTGCACATTCATACATACTGGCAAAACACTCATACACATAAGCTAAACATTTTAAATAGTGATTAACATTTAAATATTTTGGATATATTGGATTAAAATAATTATTAAATTTTACTTTAAAAAACCTCTTTCTATGGCTACTAGACGATTTTTTGTTCTAGAATGCAGAATGCGGCAGCCATTAATGGAGTGTAAGGGACCGTAGACTGGAGATTTAGTTTAAGGTGAATAGAACAGTGATGGGGCTAAGCTGGTCAGGTATCGCTGAGGGCTTGGAAGAAGTGTATCTGCCAAAAATAAATGTACATTTCAGCTAACCTTAATAGAAGTGGAAGGCTCGGCTCCCCTTGCTCTGTGCTGCTTGTACGTGTATGACTCTTTCATGTAGGTCAGGGATCTTTAATGCCAGAAAACCTTCCTTGAACGTGTACATGTCTGTGATTTTGCAGATCTCTTTCCTAACTTACTTCATTATGGTAAAATTGTGTTTTCATATATGGCTTTGTACTCCCACCCACTACCAAAATCTTGTGGGCCCTTTGAGCATAGGAACCTTTGTCTTAGTATGCTTGGATCTGGAGACTGAGATCTAAGCATTAATATGGGGACCAGGCGAAGAGAAAAGAGGAGGGAAGGAAATTCCTTTAGTTGTCACAGGGTTAACAGGTACTTACTTGAGTCCTTGTTTGATTTCTTCCTGATGCTGAGACATGAGTGAGGTGTCCAAAGTGCAAATGGCAGAACCTAGGGAGCTAAGGCAGACGAGGAAAGACCTCGACCAGGATCACTTTAGAGCCGTTCTGTTTATACTCATGTCCTCCTCCCTGCCCTTTTCCTGGATTTCCTGTAAGTAGGTTTTCCTACTCCCTTTGTTATTTCTTTTGCCATGCTAGGGATTGAGCCCAGAATCTCACACATGCTAGGCAAGTTCTTTTCTACTGAGCTACATCCCAAGCCCCCACTCCATTCCCCTTGATTAAGAGGACCAGGGTACTCTACAAGATCTGAGTTCTTACCTCTTAGTAAAGCCTAAAAAATTCTCTGTGGGCAATGATTAGGAAGGCTAGAGGAGCCGGCTCCAGACTTGGAGTCAGAATTAGGAAGCCCAAGTGATGACTTTATCATGTGCCCCTGTCAGCTTGCCCTTATTAGTCGCCTGAAATACGAGGCTTTCTGCACTCTGTGAAACATGTCAAGTGTGCCTTACCATACATGTCATCACTGACTGGTGCCCATCATTACCAGTCATCATGGGGCCAGAATGTCACTTCTGGCCCTGGAGCTGCTGATGCCACTATGGCTGCTAGATTCTTGGGTTCCTAAAATAACCCAACAGTTGTAACTGGTGCCAGTGCTCTTAACCACTAAGCCATCTCTCTGGTCCCCCAGCCTTTGTCATCTTGAAATCAGAGCAGCTGTGACTACCTGTTCCCGACCTTCCCAAGAAGACCTCACAGAGTCTAGCCAGACTCCGGCCACCAGAGGCACGAATCCTGTCCCAGATGATGTGGTTTTGGGGGTGGAGTGCTTGGAGAATATAGTAGAAAGATGACCTGGGTTGGGACGCCAGTGACAGCTCGCTGTCACTATACTGGGACCAGGAATTTCAGATCCAGCTGCCCAAAGTCATCCATGCTGCTCTGAGTCCCCACCATAAGCTCACTGGTTGGCCAGCTGGACTTGAGTTTGCTTCTTTGTTCTGCTGGTGTCCTCTCTGGGGGTCAAGAGGGGTTTCTGAGAGTTTCCCAGGAGAAGTTGCACAACATTAATTTTTACTCATGTAGTGTCATGAGACTTAGAATGAAGAGCAGCAGGGTCTGCTCTAGCCCTCTGCACTCAGTTTCTCATCTCCAAATCTCTTTATAGTTTTGTCATCTCTGAGATTTAGCCCCATATTTCTGAACAGCATGGTTTTTGTTGTTGTTTGCGGTGCTGGGAGTTGGGTTGAACCTAGGGTCTTGTTCATATTAGTGCAGGGCTCTACCAACCCTCTTTTAGAGGTGAGGCCTACTAATAGTCTGGGTTGGCCTTAACTAACTCTGTAGCCCAGATATGCCTTAAATTTGAAATCCTCCTGCCTCAGCCTCTCCTGAGTAGCTGGGATTACAGGCTAGTACTAGTACTTCGTACTTTGTTGGTTTGGGGGCATTATTTCATTATTTTACATTTTTATTATCTATCTATCTATCTATCTATCTATCTATCTATCTATCTATCTACTTGAGACAAGGTTTCTCTGTGTAGCCCTGGCTGTCCTGGAACTCTCTCTGTAGACCAGGCTGGCTTTAAACTCAGAGATCCACTTGCCTCTGCCTCCCAAGTGCTGGGATTACAGACATGCGCTACCACAGCCTGGCTATTATTTTACTTCATACTATAGCAAGTAAGACACACTTATACTCTAAGTCTCAAACCTTTTTGAAAACATGACTTCTGCGTCCTCTATCCTAATATACCTATATCATACTATTCAGGTAAATATTTTATTATAAAGGTATATATACCATTCATCGTTGATCTAATTAGCACATGATTGCATTCTCTTGGGAATAAAGTTAACCATAGCCTTTTTCTTCATGAAAGCTAATGCACCTGACATTCAAGTATTGATAATTTATCCCATAGTCTCATAACATTCAAACTCATGAGACAGTCTGCCCTTTTTCTTCCCTGGGGATAGCTCTCAGGGCTTCATGTGTTCCATTTATGACTTTAACTAGGGAATCTTTCCAGAATCTCTCATTGTCCTTCACACTGATGACATTTCTCCATGCCTACTGCACAACTTTTGTTCTGGGATAATTTTACCTTACCTTCCCCATGTCCCTTTTTATTTCTCTGTAGAGCTGGTGATCAAACCCAGGGTTTTATCCATGCTAGTCACTCCACCATTGGTTACATCCCCAGCACTAGTCGTTTCCCCATTAAAAATTCTCTCTCTCTCTCTCTCTCTCTCCCCCCTTCCCATCCCTTCCTCCCTCCTTGTGTGTGTGTGTGTGTGTGTGTGTGTGTGTGTGTGTGTGTGCATGCACATGCATGCACAGGTTTCCATAAAAACCAGAAAAGAGCATCAGATCTGGAATGGAGTTATAGACTGTTGTAAACTGAGTGATGTGGGTGCTGGGAACCAAACTCTGGTTCTCTGCAAGAGCTCTTAACTGTTGAACCATCTCTCCAGCCTTCTTCAGTCTCCCCTTTTTGAGACAGTCTTCCTATGTTGCTCATGCTGGCTTTGAATTCACAATCCTCCTGCCTCGGCCTCCTAAACCCTGGAATTTGCAACACCACACCTGGCTTTCTAACCCTAGTGTTCTAGTCTTTTTTTGTTGTTGTTGTTGTTTTGTTTTTCAAGACAGGGTTTCTCTGTGTAGCTTTGCGCCTTTCCTGGAACTCACTTGGTAGCCCAGGCTGGCCTCGAACTCACAGAGATCCTCCTGGCTCTGCCTCCCGAGTGCTGGGATTAAAGGCGTGCGCCACCACCTCCCGGCTTGTGTTCTAGTCTTTTATAACACACCACACCCTAAATAAAAAGTCTCTGAGAAAACAGATAAAATTATTTAAATAATTGTATAGGTTTCTGGAGGTAGTTATGACTATTGATTTTGTCATTCATTGTTAAAGAGCCTGGTCTGGTAAACTTTTGACATTTTTCATAATTAGGATCATTTTAAAAGCATAAGAAATTCTTTGAGGTGGCGTGATAGTGCCTCCTGAGCAGCAGAGCATAGTTCTAGAGTGTGAGAGCCACTGTCAGAGTTGAAACACCCTGCTTGCTGGCTTCTTAACCTTATGTTTAAGAGTTAAAGATACATACAAAAGAAATAAATGTAGAAAAATGAAAAAGATATATATCCTTAAAAGGCAAGTTTCTATCATCTGTAAAATGTATTTATTTGGAATACCAACTAATGACACAATTATATAGTAAGATTAATTCAACCCTTTCCCTGCCCAAACCGCTCTCATTTGTTATCCAAATAAACACTTCCGTTTCTAGAAGTAAGTCTTCTCTCATACACTGCCGATTGGTTCAACATAACAGATTGTTCTTGTACTTTACTTTGGATATTCTCACTTTACACTTTGAGTTCAGTCCTTTTTCTACTTGTTTTATGACACAAAGCCAGGTTCAGTGAGATTCACTAGTCTGTTCAAAGACTTTAAGAGGGAGCTGAAGGAGCAGCGGCAGTTGAGCTGGAACCCACAAAGCCTTGCGTTCAGAAGGCCCTAAAGCAGAAAGCCGATGCAGCCAGGCTGTGCCCTGGCTCCTCCACCTTCCAGGTCGGGACCCTGGCACAGAGACCATCAGACAAGCACACAGAGGGCAAGGTCCCAGTTTATTGATATATCAGTGTCACAAAGAAGCCCAGTACAGCCAGAAACACTGAGCAGATAAAGTGCTAATGCAGAGACCTGGCGACAGAAGGAGAAGGAATCCAGTTCATCTCCTCCATGTCCCCAGCCCGAAAAGGTTTTTCTACTACACAAGAGTAAAGGTAGCTAGGTAATCCAATCTATAGATGCTGTGAGCTAAGGAACAGGAAATCAAACTAGTGGGCTGTATGCAGAGCAAGGAAAAGGGAAGTCAGAAAATAATCCTTCCTCAAATTAGACATAGAAATGCCAAAAGTAATGTTTTTCAACTTCTTGGATATGTCATCTATTTAGGAATGAGACAGGTCTGCAACCACTTTCCAGGAACTCAGAACTATAATGTGGTAGACACTTTCTTACATCCTTAGAAATACTAAATTTCTGACTAGGAAAACTCATTTACCTCCTTACTTTGCTAGCTCCCAAAAGCAGAGCCAGTATCCCTTTGTGAACAGTGGGGAGACAGAAGCTATAAGAGTAATTAATTTGGCAGCATTTAAAAAGCATTAATGACAGGAGGCAGAGGCAGGTGGATTTATATGAGTTCTAGGCCAGCCTCATCTACATACTGAGTTCCAGGCCAGCCAAGGCTACATAATGAGATCCTGTCTCAAAAAACAAAACAAGCATTAATGAATCTCAAGACTTATAATTATCTTGAAGCATTTTAGGTGTCTCTATTATGCCTGGAGATTAAAATAATTTGGTTAAAGAATTCAGACAGTTTGAATGAGCTGAGTGAACTATGAGATGGAGTCCAGTTCACCCCAATTGTTTCTATTTCCAAATTAAAAAATCACGGACTGATTTTCAGAGACCAGAAGGAACACTGAAGGCCATCTAATCATCCTAGTGCAATACAGTGCTGAACTCAAAAGGGCCAGGATCAATTGCATCTTTCAAGAACCTGAGAATTCCTGGCCTCGCTGGGTCCTCAGGAAATCCAAATAAGAAGACACTAGAAGGAGCCTGCAGTATGCTTCCCTTGCAGCCAAGCATCAAGGCTTGGGGTAGAACTCTCAAGTAGGTAAACAAGGGGCAACATCTTCAGCTCTGTTCTATGAGAAGCAGGCTGATGTGATACTGTGATAAACAGAAGTGCTGGGAGGCCTCAGTGGAAGGGGCACATTCCTCCCACATCAGGGGAGCTGCTCATAGACACTAGACAAGATACAAAGTTTGAGAACTGCAATGAGCCAAGGGTAGACTTAGGAATGTCTTGAAGGGATACTCCCGGTTGGTTAGTTTTCTGACTTAGTCAAATGCTTCTGTAACTGAACTGAAGGGGAGATTCCATTATAGGTACCTCTAGGCCTGAGATGACACACTAGCAAAAACAAACAAAAACAAAAACAACAACCATCCCATGATTTCCCCAATCCACTGAGATGGGTCAGGAAATACTGGGCAGTTATAAAGGTTGTTCTGTTTTATTTTGTTTGTCTTTTGAGACTGTGTATCTCTGACTGGTCTGGAACTCACTTTGTAGACCAGGCTGGTCTCATACTCAGAGATCTGCTTGCCTCTGCCTCTGCCTCTGCCTCTGCCTCTGCCTCTGCCTCTGCCTCTGCCTCTGCCTCTGCCTCTGCCTCCTTAGTGCTGGGATTAAAGGCATGCAATACACCCAGCTCTTAATGGTTCTTAACACCTTCCCTTGTACTGAGGGTTTCCCAATCTTCAATTCCCTGACTGGAGGTTTCACTCCCTATTTCAATGCCAGGCAAGTTTTCCAGGTAGGCTTCCCCACTGACTGAGTGTACTCAGTCTCCTCCCTTCTATTCTGGCCCCAGTTTGGATCTTATTCTTCCTTTCTACCTCTCTTTCCAGATACTTGAATCATTGTGACATGTAACCAGACAGACAGAAATTCTTACTGGTTCTTAGGGGTAATCAGTATCTGGTAGTGACAATTAGATTATCTATGGTATGTCCAGAACTAATATTCCTTCCTCTCTGTGGTTCCTTAACTCTTGTTAAGTTCCCTGTTTTTCTTTATAGCCTGTTGTTTCTCCCTGACTCTCATTTTCTTCTGTGGTGTGTCTATGAGAGGGTGTGTGTAGGAAATTGTATGAGTGTATGTGGAGCTGTGCACCTGTGCACACTCACATTGGGTATCCTCTATTCCTCTGTCACTCTCTACCTTGTTCCTTTGAGGTAGGGTCTCTGGAGATAGAGCTCTACCTCTCTCTTTCTCGCTTTCTCTCCCTCTCTGGGTCGGACCGGCAGCTAGAAAGTCCCATCAGTTATGCTGTCATCAGCCCCCTCAGTTCTGGGGGCACAGGTGTGTGTAGGACTGTGCCCAGCCCTTGGGTACTGGGGTCCAAATGGTAGTCTTCATGCTTATGCAGCAAGCACTCTTAATCACCAAGCCATCTCTCTTTATCTCTAGTGCTGGCGATTGAACCCAGGACCTCGTGCACATTAGGCAAGCACTCTACCACTAACCCACATCCAGTACCCCTCCTTTTTTTTGCACTCTAACCTTGCTGCCTTCCTCGTAAGGCTTGGGAAAAAATGAAGCAGCACAAGAGCCTTGGTTTGGATGTCAGGCCGGATTCTGGCTGGCTTCTGCTACTGACTTAATATGTAAATTTAGACAATTCACTTGACTGACTGTGTGTTTAAGTGAAATGTCTGGACTAGATGATCTCTCTGAGACATCTCTCAGATCGGTTCACATTGGAAAAAAATCAATTACTTCATTAGAAGAGATTCTAACTTCAAGATATGTTTATATAACTCTTTGAAACAGCTAAAAAGAGAATCCTATTTACTATATATTTTACTATTAAAAAAGCAAGTTTTATCTGTGGAGAAACATGGCAGCCCCTACGCTGGACTAATAAAAGCGAATTCTTGGAATAAGCAGAGAAATAGGCCACAAATGAGACCTGGCAGTGTCCAAAGGGTCTATAAATTAAATATTCAAAGAAGTAAAAAACAATGGCTGTTTCACCATTAAGCCATTAACTAGACAAGATCTCTAAGCACAGACTATAGTCTAGAAAGGTCTGAGTGGGAAGAAGCCCCTGCAGGATGTACTGGAGGGAAGGTTGGTCCATAGCAAGTTGCTGCTGCATTTAGTTCAAACCCAGTTTTCTCAGTCTGTCAACCTGGTGTGTGCACATGCAGACCCTCTCCAGGCTGCAGCTATGCTTCTGAAGTGCTGAAATGAGAAAGAAACAAATAATTGATAGCAAAGTCAAAGAAGTTAATCTGAAGGCAAAAACTGGCTTAAAACTTCTCATGCATACACTTATAATCCCAGCACTTAGGGGCCGAGGCAGGACGCTCCTGAATTCAAAGCCAGCCTGGGCTATATTCAAAAACCCCATCTCAATGCCCCCACTTCCACTTCACACCCCATTCCATGCCTGGGCTACACACTGAAATTTTGTTTCACATGCACATACTCTACCTTAAAAAACTGTTTATTTCTTCTGCCATTCTGTGTGCTATCGTTTTTTATTATAACATGTAAACTACAGAGTTCTGTGGGACAATGAACTCTGGTCTGGGGAAGGGCAGATTTGGGCTAGGAACCCATGCACTGTCTGAGAAACCCCCACTCAAGACAGATGGATGTGACTTCCCTGACTAATTTCAGTACTCACTTGGCTTCATTCGAAGACACTGTCTCCACAAAAGGGATCTCTTCTTTATCTGTCTTCCCAATGATCAGCCGGTGCTTGTCCAAATTTATGATACACTGAAACAAAGGAGGATCACATGGTCACTTGTCAGTGATGCTACTCTCAGTTCCCTGCCTGTGAGAGGAAGTATCAAAGGAAAAGGAGAGTCGGGCCTACCTTCAGGGATCTAAGAGTCTGAAGCCCAAGTGACAAGTTTTTTTCATTATCATCTAATAAAAGCAAAACAGTAAGATTGAGACATTTCCATGCCGGCTTGGATGTCAGCCCAGTCACCATTGGGCTCATTTGTCCATTCATCCATCCGTCCATCCGTCCATCCATCCGTCCATCAAACCAGCCAGCTAACTAGCCAATAAATATCAGTTGAACATCTTTTATTGAGTATTTTTTCAGATCATTATAGTTAAAAGAAGGTAAGAGCCAAAATTCAAACCAGTCTTTTTCACTCTAGAGGACAGAGGTCTTCAGCAAAAATAGGCAGATAGTCTAA
Source organism: Peromyscus aztecus (assembly GCA_902168405.1). Taxonomy (NCBI): domain Eukaryota; kingdom Metazoa; phylum Chordata; class Mammalia; order Rodentia; family Cricetidae; genus Peromyscus; species Peromyscus aztecus. Next base: position 9,240 of record CABHPQ010141448.1, read on the forward strand.
CATAGAACATATGAGAAGCACAGAGGGAGAGTAGGCAATTAGGCATTTATGGCAGAGGAAGAAGAGGGTCAGTGCCCTCACCAAATGAAAAGTGCCCTTGGGGACATTTTAATATCTGTCTTCAGGCAGGTAAGATTGCTCGGTGGGCAAGGTGCTTACTGCCAAGTCTGAAGACCTGATTCAATCCTTGGAATCCACATGGTGGAGGGAAAGACCTGACCTCTGACCTCTATACAAGTGTCATGTCACATGAGCATACCCCCTCCCTAAATAAGTAAATGTAGACAAAATCTGTTCCATTGTGGCCGATATGCACAATGGAATTTTTTTTAATCCATAAAGAATGAAGCTATATCATTTGTAGGAAATGAATGCAACTGGAGATAATCACTGGAAGTAAATTAAGTCAGTCCCCAGAAGACAAATACTTCATGTTTTCTCTCTTTTGCTTGTCTTAGATTTCATATGGACACATAGAATCATATATAAGCAGATAACATAAAATAGTAGTGAAGCTGTCTAGGAAAACAATGGGGACTAACTGGATAGAGAAGAGTAAGAAAGGGAAATGGGAGATGCTCAAAGTACATTTATATACCTGTGTGAAAATAGCCTTATATAATCAAGTACAATTTTATTTTCAAAACATCTAGTTACATGTATTTATTTGGGTGGGAACACCTGTGCCATGGGTCACATGTGGAAGTCAAAGGATAATGTGCAAAAGTCAGTTTTCTCCTTCTACCATGTAGGTTCTGGGGATCAGACTCAGGCTGTCAGCCTTGATGACAAGCATCTTAATCCACTGAGCAATTCCACTGGCTCCATTCTATTTCTAAAACTTTATTTACTTAGTGTTTATGTGTATGTATGTACACCACATATGTGTACAGGAGCCTGAGGATGTCAGAAGAAGGTGTCAGATCCCTTGGAACTGGAGTCACAAGTGGTTGTGAGCCATCCTATATAGATGCCCCAACCTGAGGCTTCTGCAAGAGCAGGAAATACTCTAAACCACTGAGTCATCTCTCCAGCCCCCAGTAAATACATATTTAAAAGTTTAAAAAAGTAATGTGCTGGGCTGAGCATAGTGGTACATGCCTTTGATCTCAGCGCTAGGGAGAAGGAACAGGAGAATCTCTGAGTTCAAGGCCAGCCTGGTTTGTATAGTGAGCTCTAGGATAGACAGGACTATATATAGAGATCCTGTCTCAAAAAAAAAAAATAGCACTTGGAAGGGTAAAATTAGCACAAAGGTATACAGCACAAGGAAATATGAACCTTGGATTTTGAAGAAGTCAGTATTACAGGCATGAGACCTCAGGAAGGTTTATGTTAGGTCCCTAGATCTAGTCCCCAGTTGAACTCACCAACCACAGCTGCTGGGCAATCCAGACGGAGAGAGCCCACTGTAATCAGTAGGTGCTCAATTTGGCCTACTACTTTGAGATGCCGTGGCAGAGAAAGCTTTTCTCCTTCATGCTTGTGAGATTTAACATGGTCCTTTAGTCTGAAACACAGGAAGATATAATCTCATTGGCAAAGGTTTCTGATTGACAATAGGGATTCTCTTGGGACTTCCTGGGCTAGCTAGCCTGTACTTGCTTCAACCCTTTTTCCTAAACATGCCAGGGGAACACAAAAGAAACCACGAGACTTGTTTCCTATTTTTAAGAAGCTTACGCCGGGCGTTGGTGGCGCACGCCTTTAATCCCAGCACTCGGGAGGCAGAGGCAGGCGGATCTCTGTGAGTTCGAGGCCAGCTTGGGCTACCAAGTGAGCTCCAGGAAAGGCGCAAAGCTACACAGAGAAACCCTGTCTCGAAAAACCAAAAAAAAAAAAAAAAGAAGCTTACATCACTACCCGCATTTGTTAAGAGAGGAGTTGACACGTTCAGAGAATTCTGCTTGCATCCTAACATCCCCATATGTGTGTGAGATAGTTTAATTAATGTGTCTCTTACCCATCTGTGGATAACAGATATCAGAGGACAAATTAATCCTAATTTAGAAAAGGCTTCGTTCAAGGTCCCATTTCCCCCTCCTTTCTATTTCAGTTTATTCACATCAGATTGTCTGAGGCCGTAAGGTTAATAGGAACAGGCATTTATTTGGTAAGTGCATAGATATTGCTATCAGCAGAGAGTATTATGGAGGAAGTTCTCACTAATTTGACTTGTCTTTGCCGGGAAGGAAAGAAAGGAATAGCACCAAGTGCTCACACAATTACATAAGCTGGTTGGAATAGCTAGCACCCAAGCTATTATGGGTTGGTGGATAAATACTTAATTATGGACTTTCTGTGCCAATACTTCGGCTCTCCTCCATTTCCTCTCTTTTGGTGTTACAGCCCATCCAAAAGAAAACTAATTGCAGTTTTACAGATGGTTATTAATTCCTCCAGAATCATGGCAGTCTGCTGCCTAATTATGCATCAGGACATTATTAGTCTTTCTGGAACAATCAAATTGTACATACCTCATCTCTTTACCACATTTAAAAAAATTTAAGATTCATCCCACTTGAGTCCTGGAATCTACTTTACCCCAACCCTTAACAGTAATGTGCAAAATCTACAGCGCCAACTTCAGGGAGTCACAGCAGTGATGAGGAGTGAGAACAAGGTAGATGTAGAAGGTATGCAATGCCATCATTAAGAACCCAAATGAAGCCCTGGGTAAGCCCACTTGAGAATTTACATGTCTTGGATGAAGTTCAAAACAGGCCACTTGGTCTGTCTCAATAACTTTGTTTAATTGCAGAGATTTGGTCTGAGGAATGATTTACTGTCAACAGGGAAATATGGAAAACAATACTAGGTTGATTCTATTCATTTTAGGGTAGATACCTCAGGGGCCATCTGGTACTTTAGAAGAAAGAGTAGGAAGAAGGAAAGAAGTAACAGGAAAGGCTGAGTGAAACAGCAGTAAGACAGAATGGCTTCCTCTGACCAGGAGAGGGAGAACCCTGGGTTTTCTCTCTCTCATCCCAGTCTAGAAGTCTGCTCAAAATGTAGAAAGTGGGAGTTAGCAGAAGGCCCGAGGTGTCCTAGATCTCTTCTGCTGTCTGACAACTGCCACATTTTCCCTCTATTAAGGAAATGGTTCTGGCCAAGATAAAAACTTTGCATGTTTCTCTGTGCTTCTGTGGGTACATTCAAGCATCTATAACCTTAAACCAGATTCAAACAAGGAGTATAATTACATCTGACGTGCACCCAGCACAAGTAGCTACTTACCCCAATCTGTCCACACAGGCCGAAGAGATGAGATTATACTGACAGCCGGTGTCAACCAAAGCTTTCACATCCTTTCCAGCACACTATGGGAAGGAAAGATACTCTTTAATAGGCTCTAGAGAAGCAAAAAGCAAGAAGCAGCCGTCAAAGGAAAGGCATGGTTTGAGAGCAACCTTCCAACTGGTCGGTCGGTGCTGTCCCATTGTCCTTCACTGCTAAATCTGTCTTTGATTGGCTCTGTTCCTGCTAACTCTAAGGCTGATAGAATACCCATAGGGAACTTTGGAGGTTTCATTCTATATACTAAATATTACATACACAATATTCTTAAAAAATCATTCTGAGGGTCAAATACAGGGCCTTGAGCATGCTAGATGAGTTTTCTACCACAGAACTGCATCCCAGCTCTTTAAAAAGATCACATGTTCTTTTGTAAGTCTGACAAAAGCGTTGGTACTTATTGCCATTCAAATGTGCACACATATAAAATATTGTATGCATTTCTAATATATAGAACTGTAAACCCCATTTATTAATTCCATGTGAAGAACCACTGTCTATAAAGTTTTGAGGAGAGGGTTTACTATTGGGATTATAAAGGGCACCCAAATCCTACCTTCTAGAAACTTCTAGAAAAGCTGTTCCTTGAACATTACCTGGCAAGACACTAAAATCATGTCATCATCTTCACACTTTTTTAGCCCTTCAGACTTTGCCTGATTGAATTTGTTGGTCTTGGAGGCCCAAGGGACTCGACTGCTCCGGAGCTTGGACAGGTTGGTTTCCATGAGGCGCCTCTGCAGAATGTTATGAGGTTGCTGGAGGGATAGAAAGCAGAGGCTTCTTACTGCCAGGCCACTCCCTCTTCTCCCCACACCCCCAGCCCGGCTCCACAGAAGTAATGAAGGAACCTCATGTAACAGCTCCAGCTTTGCCCCATATTCCTCCCCTGGGTGAGGATGTCGCTGTACTGTCAGCACAGGTGTTAGTCAACATGTAATAGACTACTCTAGAGCGTGCTTCTCAGTTTTTTGTCAACCGAACACAAGCTCATATTATCTGAGAAGATGGCCTCCCAGGTGAGAAAATGCCCCCATCAAGTTGGCCATAGGAAAGCCTGTGGTGCATTTTCTTGACTGACAATTGATGTGGAAGGGCCCAGCCCACTGCAGGTAGTGCTATGCCTGGGAAGGTGATCCTGGAGTGTATAAGAAAGCAGGCTGGGGGCGGTGATGGTGCATGTCTTTAACCCCAGCACTCAGGAGGCAGAGCCAGGCAGATCTCTGTGAGTT
>CABHPQ010141451.1:0-23227 GCA_902168405.1 Peromyscus aztecus
GCATGTATGCACACCACTTAGAGGTGTTTTGTCTGCATGCATGTATGTACACCACTTAGAGGTGTTTTGTCTGCATGCATGTATGTACACCACTTAGAGGTGTTTTGTCTGCATGCATGTATGCACACCACTTTTGTGCCTGCTGCCTGTGGAGGCCAGAAGAGGGCGTTGTATCCCCTTGAACTGGAGTTACAGATGGTTGTGAGCTGTCATGTGGGTGCTTAGAATTGAACCCTGGTCCTCTGCAAGAGCAGCCAGTGCCCTTAATTTATAAGCCACCTTCACAGCCTTCACTTGCTTTTTGTTGCTGACCAAAGTGAGACCAAATTTCAGTGTAGTTTCCTGATAGCCCAAGATGTCCAACTTTTTTTTTTTCTTCGTTTATTTCTTGGTCATTTGTACTTTGGGTGGAGGGAGAATTGTTGCTCAATTATTTTGCTCATTTATCAATTGAACTATTTGTTCTTTTTTTTTTAAGTTTTGTTTTGTTATGTATATGGTGTGCTGTGTGTGTGGTAGGTGTACTTGTTAGTGTGGATGTGTGCATGTGTGTGGTTGTGTGTGCCAGAGGCAGATGGTGAGTCTCTCCCTGATGGCTCTACACCTTTTATTTTGTGTTTGTTGAGACAGTCTCTCCCAGAATCTGCAGCTCATTGATTTGGGTGGGCGTGGTGGCTAATGAGCTTCAGGGACCTGGGGCTCTCCCCTTTCCCTGCCCAGTGCTACCATGCCCTGCTTTTTACATGGGTTCCGGGATCTGAACCCGGGTTCCCAGGCTTATGTGATGGGCATCTAACTGAGCCATCCCCCCAGCCCTAAAGCTCTCTGTATCTTGTAGATCTTAATTGTCTGTTGGGTGAACCACTGGCCAAGATTTTCTCCCATGTTGTAGGCTGCCCCTTTCTCTCTTGTGCTTCGCTATGCAGAAATTTTAAACTTGTTTGGTTTCTTATTCTTTCTAGAGAATAGGTTTTTTTTCTTGTTTCTTCTCTTTTTCTAGGTAACATAGTAGACATAGCTTCTGGCACTTAGCATGTGCTAGGAAATCACCTCATTTAATACAGTGTGGCCCTATAAAAAAAGGGTCATTTTTATCTTCGCTTTACAGATGAAGAGCGAGGGGTGGAGAGGTTTGTGTGCTCTGAGTTCTCTAGCTAGAAGCTGGTAGAGCTGGGGTTTGAATACACTGACTAGTTCCCGAGTTCTCATCTACACCACACGGGAAACCTGCACTCTGTATCAAGGTCAGTTAAATTGCCTGATCTGCACTGTTGGAGTTAACCAGGTCAGACTTGCAGTGTTGTGTCTCTGAGATACTCTACCATCATTTGATCATTGCTGATCTCACCATAGCTAACACTGAGACCTCTCTAGCACTCTTAGGACCATGCTCCCTATTTTTGTATGTTCTGCTTTGAGCAAGTTGCCTGGTCTCCCAGCCTGTCAGCGGCTCCTAAATCAGACCTCTCCTACTCTTTCCTGGTCGCCTTTGGTTTAATTTGGGCTGTGTAAAGATTGCAAGGCTCCAGACTGCATCTCTTGCCTCTGTTTTCTCTTCTCTCAGCATGTTCTTTTGCCACTGCAGCCTTTGCTGACAAAGGAGTTTTGTTCGTATTTGACTCTGGTGTGGCTTTTGATGAAGTGTTGGTCTTGTGCCCCTGCTCCTTGCCACTGGTTTCCCGAGCACCATCTCATGTCATCAGCTTCTCTCCCAGTTTCGACCATCTCTGCCTCCCTGCTTCCCGTGCCAGCTTCTCACTGTCCTGTTTTTTGCAAGAATGCATGCTTCAACTTCCCTTCAAGGCTCATTCCTCTGAGTCTTTCCCCTTCCGTTTATGTGGGAGACCCTGCTCCTGCGGAAGGTTAGCTCTCAGTTTTTGGCTGTCCAAATCCTCCCTTTTGGTTGAAAGCAGTTACGGCTTCAGTTTGAGCCACTCTGTTCGTGGCTGTTGTGTTGGTATACCTGGTGTCTCTTTAATGCCAAATCCCCAAAAGATAAGAATGCTGCCTGTACCTGTTTCTGCAGAGCACATAACACAATTTTTGACAACATAAGCCCTGACATGCTACTTACAGAAGCATACATTAGTGTCCTGACAATTTGCTTTTAATTTTGCATGTTGAACATAATTTATGTATTTGTCTTTGAGAGGCAGATTCATGTATAAGCATCTGTTTATATATATATATATATATATATATACACATATGCACACATACACATATGTACATATGCATACATATATGCATGTGCACACATATCTATATACATATGCATATATAGGAAGCAGTTCTTGCCATCTAGAAGTTATGTGCAACATCCTTTATTTTGCATGGTGTCCTCAAGGGAAACAGTGATTATTCCCTTTGATTAACTTCTTGAGCCAAAAATTTCTACTTTGATAACTTTATTGTTTTGTATGTGCTTTTTCCAATAATTAAGTTTCTCATTACCTTAATAACACATGTGAAAAATAGTCACATTGTATAGAAAGATTATAATGGATAGTGACTTTTACTCTTTTTCCCCACATCTCCCTAAAAAGAGATGATTACAGCTTTACTGAAATGTAAATTATATAATTCATCCATTTAAACCATACAGTTAAAGGTATGATATATTCTAAATTGTACAACCCTTGATACTAAATTCTCTTTTTCATTCTTTTTGAAACCCTATACCCACTCTTTATCTTTCCATAGTCTGTCTCATCTACCACCTTTCCCTAGCCCTGAGCAATTACAAATGTGCCTTTTGTGTTTGTGGGTGTGCCTGTAAGGAATATTCTATTTTCTATGGACCATACTTGACTTCTGTCACTTACCCTACTGTTTACAAAGCTCATCTAGGTTAAAAGTTGTACAAATGCTGTATTTCCTTTGATGGCTGAACTCCATTATTCACTATTCATCAGTTGGCAGATATTTGGATTATTCTACTTCTTAGGTATCATGAATGTTGCTGCCATAAGCATTCAGAGGCAGATTTTTATGTGGACATTGTAATCCTTTGTCTTCATCACACACACACACACACACACACACACACACACACACACACACTCCTTTGTCTTCATCACACACACACACGCACGCACGCACGCACAAGCACACGCACACACACACACACCTCCCTCATCCAGGAATGGAGTTGATGTTTCACTCTGTGCTTAAGTTTTTCAGCAGCTGCTAAGCTCTCACTAAGGTGAGTTATCTTGTCACACTCTGTTAGCAGAGGTCCAGCTTCTGTGTCCTTGCTAACACTTGTCTGTTCAAGTTTATTTTCATGTTTAATGTTCATAATCATAACAGCCAAAGAATGCCTTCTTGCTGGTTTTAGTTGAAAACTCCACATAATTTAATTTTTTTTTTTTTAAATATAGAAGGGTCTCACTGTGTAGCTCTGGCTGGCCTGGAACTCTATATGTAGACCAGGGTGACTTGAAACACACAGAGATCCACCTGCCTCTGCCTCTCAGGTGCTGGGATTAAATGTGTATACCACCACGCCAAGCAAATTAAAAAAATATACATTTTAAATTATGTGTGTGTGTCTGTGTGGGCATCTGCACTCATGCCCTGGGGCAGGAGGTGTTGGATACCCATGGAGCTGGAGTTACAGGTGTTCGTGAACCACCTGATGTGGGTGTTGGGACTCAAACTCAGGTCTTCTAGAAGAACAGTACATGCATGCTCTTCACCACTGAGACATCTCTCCAGCCCTGAAAACTTGATGTTAACAGAGATTCGGTGAGATGCCTTGTAAATGTATAAATGGCAAGAAAGAAGTGGTGTAGATAGTTTAAGACAGTACCTTATCCAGAAGGAGTTGAAAAGTTTTGATGTAGGGTGGTTGAGATGGCTCCAAAGCACTTGCCCTGCTGGCCCGATGACTTGTATTCAATCCCAGAACCCGGGTCAAGGAAGAAGAAGAGAACTCACTATAGAGAGTTGTCCTCTGTCCTTGACAAGCACACCATGGCACACATGCACCCACCTCCATCAGATGCACACATCCACAATAATAATAAATTAAAATTCTTTGAGATTCTGTATTTAAACTCAGAATGTTTGGGATCTTAGGGATGATATTTTCCAACTCCATACCCTTCGTTCATACTGTATTTTTTGTCTGTTTCTTTTTGTGATGATTACTGTCTTCATGTCTATTTCTTAGCATTTTTAGTAGTTACATTATCTTTAAAACACTTGTATACACTTAATACTCCCTCTTTTAGTAAAAAAGGAAGGAGAAATATGCCATTTTGTTTCCTAGGCAACCATCATAATAGTGGAACTAAGAATATAAAGGTGTCAAGGGTAGCAAAGCTACTTCTTTTTTAAAATTATTTATTTATGTATTTTTTAATGTGCATTGGTGTTTTGCCTGCATGTATGTCTCTGTGAGGGTGTGGGATCCCCTGGAACTGGAGTTACAGACAGGCTTGAGTGGCCATGTGGGTGCTGGGAATTGAACCTGGGTCCTCTGGAAGAGCAGCCAGTGCTCTTAACTGCTGAGCCATCTCTCCAGACCCAGCAAAGCTACTTCTTTTGCAGTAGTTATCTCTGTTGGCCTCTCTCTGTAGGTAGGTGTGGCCTGGAGTTAGAAGGCTGTGTCTTCCTTGCTATTCTGACATGAATATTTAGCAGTGCCACCCCCAACCCTAGGACCACACGGTAAATGTTAACAAGAAGCCCAGAACTCGTGTTTTCCCTGCCCCAGTGTCTTTTCTACAAGAAAGCTGACAGCTGGCGTGGTTTTGTGACATCTAGCTGACTATTACATGTGTTACCTGGGATTTTCCTAGGATCTGGACATAGTGACTGGATGTCATCACTTACGTCTGCTTTATAGGAATTTTGTAGCTATGTCCATCGCCATGATGTTTCTGCTAATAAGAGGCTGTCTTCTAAGCACTGAGCCTTCCAGTGTGCACCCGGGGTTGAGGATACACTGTATATAGTATGTTCAGATGCGTTGGCCTTTTACTCAAGTGCGTCTTAGTTAGTGTTCTGAGGGGAAACATGGAAAGTGTATAGCCTTTTTCAGTTGCTGTCTTGTATTTTCTTTTGAATATGTTTTCCTTCCATTGGAGAGTCCTTAGGGTCCGGAACCTGCCACATAAATGTGAGCAATTCTCGAAAGCCTTTCTTTTTTCCAGTACTAGACTCCACCAGTCTATAAAAGGAGTGAGTTTTGGTTAGGGTAAAGTAGCAGGCAAAATGTACCTTTGTTTAATATATGTTATTGTATTTTTATACTGATGTTCCTCTCTTTTAATGAAACCCATTTTCTTGGAATGGGAACTTGCTTGGCCGCTAGGTGTCGCCTCTTGGCTCTGCCCCTTCCTCCAGTGCCACACTGCGGCCCTGAGGAAGGTTAGAAAGCTAGGGCATCTAAAAGTGAATGGCAGACACGGTGTGGTTATCCGCGCTTCATTTTTCACTCTCCACTTCTGTTCTGCACTCGCAGAGGGATGCTCACATAGGGCAAGTCTGGGAGCTCCAGATGAGTCTAACATCTCCCTTTCATCTATAAAATAGGGAAGTGGTGCCGGGAGTACTTTGCTCATCTAGACATGTTAGGTAATAAAACAATGGTAACATGTTTGCAGAGAATCGTAGGCACAGTTTTTAATATAGTTTATTATCCTGGGAATCCTTGTTACTAGGCAGATGGTGATTGCATTTATTAATATTAATTTCCTTGCTCTTTAATATAATAATGCTGGCTGTTATGTACATTTATTATCTCTTCTAATCCTCACCCATGCCCTTCATACTTACCATTTTCTCCCTGACTTTAGAGATGGGTTAATTTGCTTTAAGTTAATTGCTCCCCTTGCTTTCCGATCCTCCCCCTCCATTTGGAACTTGGTCATGGAAATGAGAGTCTGGCTTGTCACTGGATGCGGAAATTGCTGGGTTGTGACTCTGTAGAAGGTGCTGTGGCACCAGCAGCCCTTGGCTGGGAGCAGGCGTGTTTCCCTCAGTTGTCTGAGAGATGTGAGCCGTGTGCTCTGGATGCAGGCACCCTTCAGGAAGGCCACAGGCTCTTTGCTGAATTATTACAAATTGTGTACATGGGGGGGATTGGGGGGGCGGGGATCACTTCCTTTCACTCGCCTTCCAATGAAGCACACATTACCACAGAAACTGCAGGGCACTTGACAATGTGGCTCTGACCTGGAGCGTCATAGCAGGGAGCCTTCTTCTTATTCAATTAAGGGCCCACTAAAAAGAAGGGACGGCATCAGGGCTTGGGTTTTCTGAGGACACTAGCTGATCTTTTCTCATTTTACCTTAATTTGCATTAATTTCCAGATTTCTCCAATCATCTTAAAAGTGAATGGGCTCACTAGGTTTTCTTTAGTCACAGGTGACTTCATTGTGTTAGGTATCTCTCTAGTTGACTTCCCAGATGTGTGGAGATTTCTATGGACCATAGGAAATGTGTAACAAATTCGAGATGAGAGACCTGTCAGGCAGGGAGCACTTCTCTGGGAAGTCAGGGCTGGCAGTGGGAGCCTCCCAGTCCTCACAGGCACACCCACAAGAGCTGCCTCCAACACTGTCACTTCTTTCTCTTTGTTCCCCTCCGGACTCACTTCCTGCCAGGGATTTGTGACATCTTTTGCACCAGATCAAATGAGCCCCTGACACCTGATTGCTGAGTGCTTCTTGTTTACAGTTGCTTTCCAAGAACACCGAGACAAGATGGAAAGCTTAACGTTCGGTAATTAAATTTGCATCCGCTCAGTGACAGGACTCAAAGGCACTTCCCTCACATATGAATCTCATTGCAGAGTTCCTACTGTCTTTGACCATGAGAATCTAAGAAAGGCAAGATGTGGACAGGTAAACAAACATTGGCTGAGCCTGCCGTCTGTCATTATATGATGAATATTAAATAGACTCGCCAGGATTCCTTTCTTTTTTGACTGTCTTCTCTCCACCTACTTACTTAGCCAGATTTATAATTGGTTTTAAATGTAAGAACTGTGGCTTGAGGTGATTTATTATTATGATTGTTATTGTTATTATTTATTTCAGCCTCTTAGAAGGAAAGCAAGCATTAGAACGCTCTGGATTGGTTTAACACCCTTTGGGTTGTGCATTTCTCACACATACTAATGAATAATTCAGCAAAGCCAAACACGATCTGCTGGTGGTATCTAGTGTGATTCACACTTGCTAATGAATAATTCCCTTTGGCCTTTATTGGCCAGCTCTAAAGGAGTGACTTCTGAGACTCAGATGGGTTAGTACTAGGCTATTTCTCCCTGTCCTTGGGGTTTTGTGAGCCAAAGTCCAGTTTGGCTACCCACTCCACATACCTTCTCCGAGTCTTCTGGGAAACAGAGCTCTCTGCATCCCAGTCCCAGCTTCTCAGCCTTAGACTTTTCCTGTGAAAGAAACCGTAACAGGATTCAGCTCCATTATAATTTTATCAATTCATTTCCTTCATTGTTTCATTCAAATAAAGAAATCTTTAATGAGTACCTTATGAGATACAAAGAATAGAACATGGGATTGTGTATACAAGGGTGCGGTAGATCTGATGTGCTATGTCCTCGAAGGAAGTGAAGGGTCTGTAGGAGAGGTGTCTGGTCCAGTGGAAGATGCTCAGTCTTTTGTCAAAATGATTAGTTACAGTTTTCTCACACTGCTTTCAGATGTGCATTTCAGTGCATATTTGTTGGTAGTATTGGCCGAGAGTTATATTGCTCTTGATAACCTTAAATCTTGATTAATCTTGGAGCTGTTCACAAGCTAAGCTCCTTAATATGATTCCAGATATGACTGGGTAAATAGCTCTTGTTCATTTCTGCTGCACTGAAGTGTGGAATGTGGAATGACCTGGCATTACCGGCCTGCAGCGTCTCCAGGTGTCTAGTGTGGATTTATGTGAGCCCGAGTGCTATGCATACCTCAGAAATCAGGCTGTTCGATGTAGAAATCTGCTGTCAGTGAGTGAGGTGCTCTTAGCCTCAGGAAGTGGCTTACAGCAGCCTATATGTGCTTTAGCGTTTGCGGGTCTCTTTCTGAGGCACATAATGTTCCGTTTGCAGGTCTGTAGGAGGCGTGATTAGTTCCGGTCAATGAAGTACAAATAGAAGTGCCAGGTGTTTCCTTGGTCAGCAAGGCAGGCCACTCTGTGCCCTACCCCCACCCCTTTCCTTGCTGAATCACCAATCTTGAGGCAGAGGGTTCGAGAGGGTGGAGTCTCCACTAGACTGGGTCTATAGTGACTGGGTGGAGTTGGGTTTGTCTACCTGTCTTCAGTTGACTCATACTGGTGCATCAGCAGGAAAGGCAGCTGTGTCCCTGGAAACACCTGACTGGAGTTGTAGTTTGCTACAGTGTAGCCTAGAGGGATTAAAATGCAGGAGCAGCTGTTTGTGGGAACAGGGCCTGACGCCAACAGAATTCTAGCTAGCTTTCTAGAATGTGTTTCTTTTTATATAAAAAAAAATTGTAAATTGACAATTATAGTTTTTATGTGGTACAAAGTAATGATATAATTTATGAATATAACATGGAATGTATTAGATACATTTTGCCTTATTGTGGTCAAACCCTTGACACAGACAACTTAAAAGTAGGATTGCTTACGGCTCCATAGTTCGTATGTTTGGGCAGAACATCAGGGCACGTGGAACCTTGGCAGAGGCTTCACTTCTTACAGGACAGGAAGCAGAGCTGTTGCAGTACAGGAAGGGACCAGAGCAAGATACAGTCCTGGTGACATTCCCCCAGTGACACTTCCCTCCAACTTGCCCCCATCATATGAATCCATTTAAGGACAAATCCATTCATCAGGTCAGATCTAACTGTCACTGGAAATGAAAGAGGATGATTGTTTGAGATCCAAGGCTAGCCTGGGGTAAAACCGTGTCTCAAAAATAATTAATTAAAAACAGGCAACACAAATGGCCAACAGATACATGAAAGTTCCACATCACTAATCATTGTAGAAGTTGCCTTCCCTAATCCCTGAGGCATTCCTTAATCCAATAAAAGTTAACCATCATAGCATAATTAAATCAAACTAATTTAACATGTCCATTTCCTGAAATCCTTAGCATGTTCTACAGTTCAAGTCTCTGGAATGTACTCTTGGTGATTTTGAAGTGTTCACATTTTATTATTTACTGCTTACTACCCCATGTAATCTGGGAGTCGAAGGACAGCAGAATAGGAATGGATGCCTCCTGTCCCAGCAAGGCCTGGATGGCTCTGCTCATCATCTGCCCATCTTCTCCCCTCCTCCAGCATCTGGAACCAAAGTTCTGCTCCCTGCCTCTTGTCGCTCAGTTGTTTGTAGATTCACATGCAGGAGAGAATGTGTGATACTTATCTTTCTGTCCCTGCTTTATTTGACTTAGTATACTGTTTCCCAGCATTTCTGCAAATGGTAGAATGTCTTGCTTTGTCAAAGTTGACTTGACCGTGTGATGTATTTCTTCCACTTTTTGTTCATCTGTTCATCTGTTGGTGAACTCCTAGATTCCACCAGTAGGTGGTGTGAACAGCACCACACTGAACATAAGAGTGCAGACACTTCTGTATCTATCACGTTTACAGCTTCTGGCTAGTGTTTTAGTTACTTGTCTTGCTACTGTGACAAGTTACCCCAGCAGACACAGCTTACAGAAGGGAGGGTTTATTTTGGCTTACAGTTCTAAGATACATTCCATCATGGTTGGGAGGCCATGGTATCTGAGGCAGCTGGTCATCTGCATGTGTGGTCAGTCAGAAAGCAGAGGGAGATGAATGCTCCTGCCTAGCTCACCTTCTCCTTTTTATCCTGGGGATTTAAGGCCCTGGAATGGTGGCACCCACATTCAGGATGAGTCTTCCCACCTTGATTAACTTAATTTAGATAATTCTTCGTAGGTACTCCCACAGGCTAACTAAATCTAGATCACCTCTCACAAGCATGCTCAGGGGTTTCGTGTCTCCTAGGTGATTTTAGAGTCTGTCAGACTGACACAGTGCTAACTATCACAGGTATATATGCTCATAAGCGGAGTTGCTAGATTGGATGCTATTGTAATTTTAGTCTCTGAGGACCTGTATAGCGTTTTCCATAATGACTAGACTCATTTACATTGTCTCCAATGGTGAATAAGCATCTTTTTTTCTATCCTCCTCAATGTTTGTCATCACCAGTTACCTTTATTAATATTACCATTTTGATTAACATAGCATTGCATTGTGATTTTGATTTGGGTTTCTGTAGTGATTAGTGATGCTGAGCCGTTTTTCATGTATCTATTGGGCTGTTTTCATTGGCTTTATTTATTTGTTTATTTATTGAGATAAGGTCAAGGTCTCACACTGTAGCTTAGGTTGGCCTTGAGCTTGAAGAAATCGTCCTGCCTCAACCTCTTGAGTGCTGGGATTATACACACACACCATCATGCCTGGCTGTGTTGTTTCTTATGAGAAATGTCCCTTCAGGTCCATTGTCCTTTGTAAAATTGTGTTGCTATTATTTTCTGTGGAGTTGTCTGAGTTCCTTAGCTAGCTTGCCAACGTTTTCTCCCTGTGTGTAGGTTGTGTCTGTTAGATTCCCTCTGGTAGATGTTGATTATACAGAAGTTGTTACTCGTAGTGTAGTTCTTGTTGTCAATTGTTGCCTGTGCTCTTCAGGTCCAATCTAAAACGTTATGGCCCCAATCAGTGGCCTGCTGCGTGTCCCCGTTTGTTGCTGGCAGTCTTATAGTGTAGGTGCAATGTTTAAGTCTTTCTCTTTCAGCCTGTTTGAGTTCCATTTTGGAAATGGTGTAAGATAAGGAAGGGTCCAATTTCGTTCCTTTCATCTGGATGTTCAATTCCCTCAACATCGTTTATTGACCAGACTGTTTCCCAGATATGTACTTGACGCCTCTGTTAAACTTTAGCTGACCATACGTGTGTGGGCTTGTTGCCTCTGCTTTCTTTATTCTGTGTTTAGGTTGGTACCATGCTGTTTCCATTATTAGCATTTGGTCATTTGAATTAGGGTGTGTGTTGCCTCCATCTGTGTCATGGGCTAATGATTGCCCTGCCTATCCAGGGGGAACTTTAGGATTACTTTTTTTTCTATCTCTATGAAAAAAATGTCATTGGGATTAGGCAGGACTTATATTGAATCTGGAACATGGAATATCTTTCTATTTATATGCATCTTCACAATTTTTTTCACAACTTTTGTTGGCAGGCTTTTTTTTTTTTTTTTTAAACCTCCTCGCTTACATTTGTTTCTACGTGTTTTACTTTTTAATGCAGCTGTTATTAATGGGGTTGTTCTTGATTTATTTATTTTTGTGGAGAGTTGAATGTTGGTGTTGATCTATGCATGTTGGTTTTAATACCCTACAACTTTACTGTATTTATTACTTTTAGCAGCCTTTGAATTATGTCACCAGCAAAAGTGACAATTTCTCCTTTTACTCTCCTATTAGGATACCTCTCCCCCCTCAATTGATCTGGCCTTGGACTTGAGAACCACCTACCTCAGCCTTTCAAATGCTGGGGTTACAAGTGTGCACTGCCATGCCCAATGCTTTTGTTAGTTCTTTAAAAAATCCTAGCTGGGTGATGGTGCATACTTTTGGTCCTAGCACCAGGGAGGCAGAGGCAGGTGGATCTCTGTGAGTTTGAGGCCAGCCTGGTCTACAGAAAGTTACAGGACAATCAGGGCTACACAAAGAAACCCTGTCTTGGGGGGAAAAAAAACCAAACCAAACCAAACAAATGATATGACGCTGAATTTTGTTAAACACTTTTTCAGTACACCCAATGCTTTGTTATTCTTTAAAAATATGAAATGATGCTAAATTTTTTTGTGAAATACTTTTTTCAGCATCTAGAGAAGTGATTGTATGGTTTTTTTGTTTGTTTGTTTTTGCTTTTGTTTTTGGTCTTCCATGTAGAATAAGTTTCCATTTGGAATTGGAGGGACAGGAAAAAGTTTCAGCTGTCAGACTTCAAGTACTGTTGGTGTAGAGAGTCCTGGGCTTGAGAGTAATTAGTAAATAGAGACAGTTGAGATTATCGTGAGCAATATTAATAAACTAAGTTGTAAGTTGTATCTGGTATATTGACTTGGTGTGAGTGTGAATCTGCAACTTTTTCCCTTTTATGTGAGGGCTAAGCCCTTGAGCTATGCATGGTTTTTACATTTTAAGAAATTATGGAGGAGGTGGAAGGGGAGGGGAAAATCATTTAACAGAGGATGTATGTGACCCATGAGCCTAAATTATGTTTGACACTTAGCGGAAAACATTGCTGACCCTGCATTTACACCCTTAAAATCTCTACAAACTGTTACCAGCAGCTGCCACACTTACCACATCTTGAGTCTTTGCAGAATTGGGAAGTTCAGGGCTCCAGCAGGGTACGTGACAGCACAGTACAAACACAGAACACATGTGCCTAAATTAACACATAGAAAATGGGCGGTGGGAGATATTCCAGAGGTGGAGATGTGAACTCCCCCCCCCCCCTCTCATGCTGATGACATCTAGGAGTTAAACCTATTGTTATGGGAGTATATTGACTCTTCAGACTCACTGTTAGACAGTGTCTTATTTGGGGACGGTTCCTGGCACCAAGGAACTGTCCTCTTGTTCATCTTAGGTGCTGATACTTGGTTTTTGTTTCTTTCTTGTCCTGGTGGCAGTTTTATTGTTTTGTTTTGTTTTTACAAGTTTGTCTCTGCTCACTCAGTCATTTTACTCACTTGAAGGTAATACTCAAGAAAAGTGAAAACATGGTACTACCAAAACCTATGCCTAACTCATAACAGAAATATTGACCATAGCCAGAAAAATAGAAACAACCCCAAATGTCTAAACACTGGTGAGCAGGTAAACAAGTATGCATGTACATAGAATGGAGTATTATTCTCCAATAAAAATGAAGTTCTAATATGCCCTATAATGTGCATGAATTTTGGAAACATGTTCAGCGAAAGGTAAGCACAAAAGACTATATATTATACTATTCTATTTATTTGAAGATTTCATCCATGTATATACAGTATATCTTGATTCTATTCACCCACCTCTAGTTCTCCTTAGTACCCCAGTGGGGGAGAGGCAAGGGAGCTATTGGCAGTTGTTGGCAGCTGGGGGAGAATCACTTTTCTTCTGCAGGGGAGGAGGGGGTGTTTGGTCACTGGTAGGTTACCCATGCTCTAGTGGAGGGTCCCACACCCATGTGCATATGGGCAGCACTAATTAGACTAAGTGGGTTAAGTAAATACATTTTAAAATTCTTTAAAAACAGATTCCATTGGTGAAAGACATAACAGAAAAGTCGATGAGTGATTGCTTAGGGCTGCCTAGGGGGTGGAGTGAGAGGCTCAGGACCTAGTTAGAGCCAGTTGACACAGAGGTTTCTTTGTGGGTGGGGTGTAATAACAAGGTCTTACACATTATGGTAATTTCTGTACATTCTGTGCATATACTCAAAACTATTGACTTGTACACTTTAAGTGGGTGAGTTTCATTGTGTGAATTCCATCTCAGAGATGTTAATGTAATTCTGTAGTGACTGGCATTGTTTTCTAATGATGCTTGCTAACTCTTTGCCCTCTTTGTATACAGCCGTGATTTGAGTCTCTACATCGTATTTTACCTTCTTAAACTAACATCTTCTGAAGACAAGATTGACAGTCAAATTTCCTTTGACCCACCTAGTCTACTTATAAAAGCTTATTATACTTTCTGTATTAGCAAACGTGTAGAAGTTTGTAGGACTATATATTGTGGCATTATATGTATTGACAAAGCATAATAAGCAACTCAGACACCCATCAGTAGGGAACATGTTAAGTTAAAGGTAAACCAGTGAGTATGAGATAATCCTCAAGATATTTAAGTTAATAAAGCAAGGTGCAGATTGTTATGTGACTATTTGTATAAATGCTTGCATATAGATAGAATACTCTAGAAAGAGTCAACAGTAGTTACCTCTTTGAGAAGGTAAAATTTGAATGAGTCTTATAATACATGAGGGTTAGACTTTTAAAGTTATAACTATGTAATTTTCATAGCAGCATTATTTGTCAAAAAGTAGAAATAACATACCTGTCTATCAGCTGATCAACGGAGTAACAAAATGTGGTTTGTCTAAACTTTTATTTATGTAGGGGTAACAAGAATTTTAGAGTAGATCAGTTTTGTTTTGAGAAAAATCTTAATTCAAGAAGGTGGTTAAATGTTCAGTATTTAAAGACCTTCTACAGTCAGTTTCTAGAAGGTGCTGGTTGTGTGTACATGTTTTGAACCCATGTGGAATAATCTGTTTTAGGGCTCCTCCCCTTTCACCCCTAGCCACTAATAGTGCCACAATTATATGGTTCCATAAGTCATTTCAACAACTGTCTTCTGACCCAGCTGTGTGGTCGCCCTGTATCTGCAGGGCAGGAATGTGGCTTGCAAGGGACGGCATCCAACTGCCCACAATTATTTTAATGTCTCTTGTGAAATGATAAATGAAGTTTATAGTTATAATAAAAGCAAGCCAGTTTTCCCCAAGGTATAAAGAATGTGCAAGTAAAATTCATGTTGTCAGACGTGACGGCTCGTTCTTTTTCTAAAAGCTCCTCCATTGAGGACTTCACAATACAAACAAGGCAAACAAAAGCCCCAGCAGGGTGAGTTTTCAATGTGGGCATTGATTATGGTTCAGCCCAATGAGGATGAAGAAACATCAAATTTTTATGTGATGGCTGTTCCTCTAGGGACTTATTTGGTTATCAGTATAACGGAAAAATTCTTGCAGTTTTTGCACCTTTGTGATTTTCTTTGCAAACACTAACTTCACACAATTTTCGAAATACTTGCTGTGGTTCTTCCTGGTGCCAGGAAGACCCGCAACAGCTGCATAATTCCTACTGCTTGTGTTCGGTGCCGTCTGAGACTCGTGTCCCGATTACTGTCAGCCCTCCAGACTGCCCACACCTTTCCTTCGGCGAGACTGCCGTCTGGAGGGTACTGGTTGGCTGGGCACAGTATCAAGCAGTGTGCCCACTGTGTCATGCAGGCATCTCTGAAGAGGGCAGCTCCCTCCACTGGGGCATGGGGACGTGTAGAAATAGTTGCGCTTCTCCTTACGTCTGAATCTTTTGTTATATGAAGCTAGAATTTCCATGCCCTGTTTCCGTTGGCAGGTAGTCTGCTGCCCTTAGGACTGTGCTTTCTCTTCAGAGATACCCCACTTTCTTCATATTCCCATGCTTGCTGCCCACTGACTCACAGCTTGAGGCTGCCCCCATTCAGTTTCTCCTGTTGCATCAATCGGCACCCAGCTTTAGGCAGCCAATGCCTTCGTTTTTATATCTTGTGCATATCCTTGGAGACCTGGAAGTATCCTTTTATAATCCCGTTTAGCTAGTCCCATTATGAATTTTGTAAGTCTAGGTGGGTATTTGTGATTATTAATAGTGAGATAAGCTCATTCATTTGAACTAATGTAGAGAAGTACCACGTGGCTCTTTGAGTCAGTCCTTCCAGAGCAGAGCTGAGGTAACTCAGGCCCAGAGAGTTCATTGGCTGCTTCATATTCCACAGTGACTAATTATGGAACAGAATCTATAATTTAAAATTCCAGGTTCAGAGCATTTTACACAGACTGACAAACTTAAAGGCTCAAAGACCTTGAACTCGAGGGTAAATTAACAGTGAACCAGGAGAAGATCGCTGCACCTCCAGATTAAAAAAGAAAACAAACAAACAAAAAAACCCCACAAAAAATCTCAGCAAAGGAATACTTTGGTAAATACAATGGTAAGGCCTTTTAAAGTTTTCCTTACCTTAATTGCAATGAAAAGAAGTCACATCTCGCTTTAATATACTTCTGACAAAAGCCTCTAAAGTGTGACAACCCAGTCTGCATGGCTCTTCTCTGTGTTGGGGAAGACAGACACCACAGGACGAGAGGACCCTGGGCAGGACAGCTGTAGAGCTTCTCACATGGCTGTAAGCGAGCCAGAAGCCACATGTTTCCTAGGTAAAGGGCTGACCTGTTAACTATTCCTAGTTGTGTGTACAACACGTGTTAGGAGAAGCAATTATTTTTAGCTGACTGACTATGACCAAGATTAATAGCTCCTGAGAGGGTTATAATGAAAGGCTGCCCCAACTGGCTTCTACATTTTTCTTTATTTTTCCTGCTCTCATCCCTGTCACCTTTAAGTATCAGCCGAATGTCATTCTGTGAGATTTGCCCCTTGGATGTGAAAGGCCACTCTTTCTTAATGATGGGTGTGGATTGGGCCTCAGGGCTGAGGAGCTTGGATGGTTGACAAGACCCAGAGGAGAATCTTCAGGTCTGTGGGAGTCACAGACCCAGGATGTTTACACCAGAAAGGGGAAGCCCGTGAATATTCAGCTGTTTGTCTGGGTCACTGGGGTGTGCCTGAGTATCAAGCAGGAGCTCAAGGCCTCCATTGCAAGGTCCTTGTAGCTCAGTGGTTCTTGGGTTTGGAACATTGCTTCTTGTTCTGAACAGGTTATTTAACTGAACTTGTAAACTATTTCTGGTTTTATAAATGTTGGAAGCCTCATTGTGGTAGACTGAAAGTTAACTTCCAAACCTCTTCTCACTCCGGTCTTGAACTTTGAAGGCAGGTGGCTTGTCTAAGTTCGGATTGCATTTGCCCGTCTCCCTGCAGCCAGTTGTGACCACGTGACTAAGAGAGAGGAATGCTGTGGTTGTTTCCAGGAAACTTCTTTAGGAGACAGCTGCTGTACCCTTGACTGTTTTTTCTTGGCGTTTCTTTTTATCCTGCTTCCTGCCATGTTCTGCCTTCGGATGTTGAAGATGCAGGCCAGCCCCTAGAGAAGCCAGCTGGAAGGAGCGGCAGCTTCTAAGGCCTTGGTGGGAGCCACAGACCAGGCTGGTTAAACCAGTGCTATTCAGGGTTTCTGTCACCTGCAGGGAAACATAAACCTAAGTAATGTGCCATTTTTCTCGTGGTACAAGAGGAGAGTAAGTCCCACACCCCTGATTTCTACTTCCCATCCTAAAGAGTATCAGAATTCCAACTGATTCCTCTCCTGCCCTTTCAGCTCCGACGGATTTTCAAAGGGTACAGAAAAGACAATGGAGTGGTGACGGAGTAAAGGCAGGGGAGCTGTATTCATGAGAGCCACATGGAATGGGACCAGCAAGAAGGAGGCATGAGAAATAACATGATGAGGACAACAAGCTGGTGGCCTTTGGGAACAGTTAGGTCAGGGAGGCCTCACCACAGTTCAGCGCTGGGGCAGCAGCAGCTTCTTGATTGAGAGATGGCCTTAGGGATTCAACTTCATCTGCTTTCTTAAGGCCTTGGGAGCTTTTTAAAACCTCTGGCTTCAAATGTCAAGTCTGTGCAGTGCCCTGGGTCCCTTGCAAGGTACTGATGTTTCTGTTCGCCTGGCATGTGGCCTCTTTACTCTAGTACTGTGCTCAGTAGATAATAAGTACTGTATTAGTTACAGTGCCTGTAAGTTATTATTTAATAGCCTTTTAAAAGATGCTAAAATGTGTAATTATTTTCATGAGTTGGAACTTGTGAAAAAGCAAAGAAGTGTTTGGCTGGCTGCGCTCATTAGCATTTTCACAGTGAATGGAGAGAGGTATTGTGTCAAGTGCTGCCTCGCTGTTTCTTCCCTTCAGCTGGAAGAATGGCAGGCTCTTGTCTTTTGTTCACACCAGCAAGAGTCCATTCAGCTGCAAAGAGAACAGTGTCCTCTGTGTGTAACTCAGAGCATTTGAATGCATTTGGTCACACAGTAGTTGCTGTTTAATGACAATGAAATTGTGACCAAAGGAGATAAACATTTAAGGGATAAGTGACGGGGCTGTTGGTGTTGGGGTGAAAGCCAGTTGTTTTTAGCTGGCAGGTGCATGGGCAGCAGGGAGGACTTTCCAGTCGGAAGCTGGGTGAAGTCTGTGCTCCCAGCCCCTTCCTTTGGAAATGTCTAGGCATTTTTTTAAAAAAGTACTTTTAAATTGTTAAGACAGTGCTTTTCATGATCTAAAGTAGAAAGGCTAAGATCAAGTCAATGAATGTCTATACACTGCGCTCATATATTTACCATATATTTTTATGATGGGAACACTTAAAATCTAATCTCCTAGTAATTTTTAAGTATATCCACATTATACGATAGCTATTGGGAGACTTTCATTAATGGCTGATCACTTTGAATTTAAAAAAAATTAGTTTGAGCATGTCTAAATTGTCTTTGTAAACTTCTAGAAATTTCCTTGACATATTTGCTAAACATAGTCATGTGTGTATGTTATATATTTGTGTGCATTTCATATGTACATATGAATATATATCCATCTGTAGTGTGTGTATTTATAAAATATATAAATATATTACCTAAGTAAAGAACTTTGGGACTTTGTGGACCATTAGAATTCAGAATTTGATCCATCTTTAACCCTATATAAAACCCTAGTTTGCTTGCCTTTTCATGGAAGAAATCACTTTTTGAGAGTGTTTTTCCCTGTGCAAACATGCAGGACAAATCCCAATTCTCTTCCTTCCTTCACAGCTCTCCCCTTCCTGTCTTGGTGCTAGTCGAGAGGGGATGCCTTGCCGTTGGGGTAGTGTTTGCATGTCTGTCTTCATGAAGGTTTTGCTCTCCATTTAAAAATGTTTAGATTTATTTATTTTATGTGTAAGAGTATTTTACCTATGTGTATATGTCTGTACCATGTCCATACCTGGTGGCTTAGAGGTTAGAGGAAGAGTGCTGGATCCCCTGGAACTGGAATTGCAGATGGCTGAGAGGTCCAGGTGGGTGGTGAGAACCAGGCCTGGGACCTGTGGAAGAGCTCCAAGTGCTGTTAAGTGCTGAGCAACGGTGTAGCCTGTGTTCTACCGTTCTGACTGTTTCATCAGACTAGTCAGCCTTTTTCCAGGATGGCAAAAAATAAATTAATCAAGACATATTTTACAAATGTCCCTGACTTTTATGTAGGCACATTTCATTTCACAGCAGATCTTAAACGCTTCCTGCCTATCAGTAAGTGATAGATGATTACTCAAGCTGAATCTCCATCTCAGTTTGGGGGAGGCTTTTGGACTGAGCCCCAGGGTGCAGAGTGTCAGTGTTTCAGGAAATTGGAGTCTTTAAAAGAAGCTGAAAATGTGGTTTTTTTTTTTTTTCAAAGTACCTTTTAAAAAGGAGATGTGAATTAATTTAGATTTAAAACCCACATGAGCTTATTACAGGAGGTCTTCATGCTGTAAGGAGTGAGGCCTTCTCATTGTGAGCTAGTGCTATCTGGAGAGATTATGTAACCTTGTGTTCAGAGTGGATGCTGGTTCCTATCAAGGGAAAGGAGCCAGACCAATGAAAAACCCACAGGTGACATGTTGTGATACTTAAGTAACATTTCCACCATCTCACTCCAGGGTTGAGACCTCTAGCCGACAAACTCAACTTCTGCATGTTGAACCTCCAGTCTGTTTTATATGACCTAACTGGAAATTATGAACTGAGAGGCAAGACTCATCAAATACTGAGAGGAGTGCCTCAGACAGGAACAGCAGAATACAAAGCACAGAAACAGAAAACAAAAACTAAAAACAGAAAAAGGAACCAGAGAAACAAGACAGCATAAGCCATCCTTGGGTCTGAGAGAGTCAAAGTCGATATACAAGGGTAGTGTAACACGAATTCTAAATGGTCTTTTAATAAAAACCCGGAACCAGATATTGGGGTAAATGCTGAAAGATCAGAGAGACAAAGGAACAAGCCACTGCCACCTTGCCAACTCCATGAATCCTCTCACTGAATGTCTCTGAGTCCTCAGCTGAAAGGGGTCCAGCTGAAAAAGCCGTTAGGTCTTGTCTCCTTACACCTTGTATACCTTTGTCTGCCCACCTATCACTTCCTTCCTGGTGCTGGGATGAATGGCGTGTGTGCTTCCCAAATACTGGGATTAAAGGTGTGAGATCTCAAGTGCTGGGATTAAAGGCGTGTGATTCCCAAGTACGGGGATTAAAGGGGTGTGCCACCACTGCCTGGCTCTGTTTTCTCTCCTAGACTGAGTCAATCTCATGTAGTCCAGGTTGGCTTTGAACTCACAGAGATCCAGATGGATTTCTGCCTCCCGAGTGCTAGGATTAAAGGTGTGTGCCACCACTTCCTGGCTTCTATGTTTAATTTAGTGACTTGTTCTGTTTTCTGATCTTCAGGCAAATTTATTAGGGTACACAATATATCACCACAGAGTAGTATACAGAGCTGTACACACTGGAGGACTATTCACATCTGCCAAGTTATGAGTCAGCCTAGGTTCCATCAAAGGGTGAGTGGATAAAGAAAATGTGTGGACTATAGACACAGTGGAGTATTATTTATCCATAATGAGAACACAATCATGTTTGCAGGGAAAATGAATGTTAGTGGAGGTGAACATGTTAAATGAAAATGAGCCAGACTCTGAAAGACAAATATTATATTTTCTCTCAAATGTAGATTTCAGATTAAAAAAAAATTATTCAAGTCAAAGGAGGATTACCTAGGAAGAAAAAGAGGACTAACTGGAGCTGGAGGAGATGAGACATGACTATGGGAAGGTTGAATATGATCAAAATACATTAAATGGTACATGAAAATCTTATAAGGAAGCATTGTTTATACAACTACATATGTTAGTTAAAGGGGGGAAATAACTTTCTAAGTGGATCAGTGTGGCAGATATATTCAATGAGTAGTCATATCTGAGTCCGTTTGCATTGATGGTCAATGGAGTAAGAAAGCCTTTGTTCTGAGGGAAATGGTTCTGTAACCGGAACATTTTTTTTTTTTTTTTGTTGTTGTTGTTTAAAACTATATCAAACCTTTCTAGTATTTTATTTGACATGTGTATTGTATTGCTATATGTTAAAATAAAGTATAGTTTAAAAGAGAGAAAAATAATTTCAAACCTTTAAAACAAATAATGAATATTCTAAAATAGATGAAAGAAATTATCTTCAAACAGGATCAAGATACTAATAAAGGAAAACATTCACATTGATAATAATGTTAGTTGTGATGATATGTTGTACTTTTTAAAAAACATGCTGTCCATATATATTATAAACACACACATACACACCCCAAAACTACAATCAAAATATTATGGCATCTGGGGTTGCTTTGAAATAATATAGAAATAATGGTAGAATAGAAGAAATAAGAACATTAAATGATAATCATTATTGATGTGTAATGTTTACCCAGCAGTTATTACATAATTCTCTACTTTTATGTTTTTGAAATTTCTCATTGTGAAACATTAAAAAGACAAACATTATTAAAAGAGCAAGAATGATTTCTCAATGGCGAGCTGACCAACCCAGGCCCAGAACCAGGGTTAGTAGTTGACCCACCCCAACATCCACCCCATCTGTGGTGTGCTGGAGCACGTGAATGGACTGGTCCTCAGACCCGAAGCTGCAGGATCTCCATGACACAGGGCAACAGCAGGATAACCCAGTTCCAGTGGTGACCGAGCAGATATAGTGTAGCAGAAACCAAAGGCCTCGAACCAGACCAATGACTCTTTGCAATGAACACTTGCAAGTAAAGATACATGGACAAAAGGGTTTACTGCCTGACTCACTGTGTCACACTGCAGCTTCCATGGTGAGACTGATTTTTTTTCTTCTTCTTTTTTTTTTTCTCTTAAATTTTATTTTATTTTGAAGGGGGAGGTTGCAAGAGCAGAGGGTGGAAATGAATGGGATAGAGAAGCATGATGTGAAAGACACAAAGAATAAATAAAAGTTAGATTTCTCAAAAGTTAAAAATATGGTAGCAGAAGTAAACAATTTTCATAAAAGTATTAGAAAATACTAAAGATGTTTTCCTTGAAAATGTATGGGCGGGGTGGGAGTGGGATTGTGAGATGCAAACAATTAAAAGTGAGAGAAGGAATAGAAAAAATTAGAGGATCCAGCCACAGGGTCCAGTATTTAGGAGTAGGCACGAAGTTAGCAAAGAAGTTACGGAAGATGGTAACTTCTTGTATCAAAGGAGCTTGCTCAGTGTCTTGCGGGATACCTGGAGATGACCCACTGAACTACTTGACCCTGGGATACCAGGGAGGGAGAGGAGAAGGTCCTAAGCGTTGGATACAGCTCTTATTTCTGCCCTTAGCTGGGTGGGTAGTGTAGGGACAGCTGGTCTCAGGCCACCCCTTCCAGACATTTGAGCCTGTTTTGCTTGGTCACAGATTTGGCATTGGTACAGGCTTAGGACGGGGAGAAAGGATAACTAAGCTTTGCTTGTCAGTTTCCACCCCATCTCCCTGTTTTCAGCTCTGCTGTAAGACACATCTGGTTCTTGTAAATTCTGAGGCTTTCAGGAGACGGTGGCAAGGAGTGAGGTGCTTCTTCTGGATCTTTCTGCTTGCTCCAAGCAGTGGAGGGACTTCAGCCTTTGATGTTCTATTAATTACCTTCCCTTTGCCTCTTAACATGTACGGAGTCATATCTCTCATTTACTGTTACCTTTTCTTCCATTCTTTTTGTCTCTGACTTTCTGTTGTTATTTTAACTTCCTCTTTCCCTCCCTCCTTCCCTGCTTCCCTCCCTCCCTCCCTCACTCTCTTTCTTTCTTTCTTTTTTTTTTTTTTTTGTTTTTTTGAGACAGGGTTTCTCTGTGTAGTTTTTGCGCCTTTCCTGGAACAGAGATCCGCCTGGCTCTGCCTCCCCGAGTGCTGGGATTAAAGGCGTGCGCCACCACCGCCCGACTATCACTTCCTTTCTTGAGACAAGGTCTTACTATGTAGCCTTGACTGGCCTAGAATGTACTATGTAGACCAGGCTGGCTTTGAACTTACAAAGATCTGCTTGCTTCTATTGTTTTAATTTCTTTACAAGAATATCATTAAGATCTGGGAAAGGAGTCAGATGTACATTTTGACATAATCTTATTTAAATGGAAGTTAATTTGTTGTGTTAATTAATCATTAACTTGGGTATCAGTTTCTGTTCCTAAGGTCTGATTGAAAGCAACAAGAAATCAATTCAATACATAAGTCATTTCTTCCTTCTGAAAGCCTCCTTGTCTCCCGCCACTCACATTGGTTTAGTTCTGTATTCTTGAAATGCTGTGGCCGTGGATGCTAACTTAGCAGTGGTTTCTACACTGCCTGGGCTCTTCTCTAAGGACTTGGTGTGTGTGTGTGTGTGTGTGTGTGTGTGTGTGTGTGTGTGTGTGCGCGCGCG
>CABHPQ010141452.1:0-12563 GCA_902168405.1 Peromyscus aztecus
GAGTGCTGGGATTAAAGGCGTGCGCCACCAACGCCCGGCGGTATCATTTTTCTTACATTTTCTTTTTCCTCCAACATCCCCCCCACCCCCCACCCCCCCATCCCAACCCCGCCCCTCCCCGCCTTTTGGTTGTGAGACAGGATTTCTCTGGGCAGCTCTTGGCTGGTTGGAACTGGCTCTGTAGACCAGGTAGATCCGCCTGCCTCTGCCTCCCAGTTGCTGGGATTAAAGGCGCGAGCCACCACGCCTGGCTGATGTCATTTTTCCTAGTCTTACCGATTCTCGTTTTCCTTCAGGTTGTTAATGTGGTGCACTCATGCCCCATCTAGGTTTCGAGAACAGACATTCCCCGGGAATACAAAGAGTGAGGCCACCCGCGTGCTCATTCCTCGGAGTCTGGCCAGTTCTGGGATTTCTCTGAGGACTTCCGTGGCGGTTTTATGAGAACAGCCTTGGCCCTGAGCCTTGCCAAGGTCCTTAGCCTTCCCAGTGTGGCATTTGAAAGGCAGACCTAGGGAGGAACAGTGGTCCAGACAGACAGGAAGGAGAGAGGGCTTGCAGTGGGAGCCCCAGTCCCCCTCCCCCTCCCCCAGGATGAACCCTCCTTTACCCTTCTCTGGCCAGGGCTCCTTCTGAGGTGACACTCTGTGGGAAATGCTTCTTGAAAGTCTGTCACGCTGGGAAACTGCCTGCAGCATTCTCACAAGAGCAGGCAAAGACCCAGCTCCTTGGGGGTCGGGAACCACAACTGGCCCGGTCAGGCGTCACCAGCATCATGGACCTCATCTCCCTTGACAGAGTCCCCTCTGTCGTTGGGTAAGGTCCATCCCGGCTGGTTCTTTTGTCTGAGAGGGAAGCGAAGTGTGGGCCTCCAACCCCCTCACATCTGCGGGAGGCCCACCTTTGCCCAACCAAGATTGGGAAAATCAATTAGGAGCTCATAAATTACCACCCAAAGCACTGTGAACCATTTGAAGAGTTAATCAAACGAGTTCATGACATGGACGCCACTGGAGAAGTAATATTAAATTTCCGCTTAAGCGAAGGCTTCTCTGTTTTTTTTTTTTAATAAAAGGATTTTATATTATTTCACATAATTGCCTCCTGTTAACATACTTGCCAGAATCCAAAAGAAAAAAAAATCTGTTACATTTGGATTACGTCTGATACATTAAGAATTAAATTATAGGCAACAGCAACAACAAAAATTCCTGGGTTTTCTTGTCCAAGTTTTAATTTAAAAAAAAAAAAAACTCACATATTTTATGTTCTGGTTGGGCTCATTTTTGGTTGATTTAAAATGCATAAAGACTTGAGGCAAATTGAAAATATGTATATACTTATATTTGGACACTCCTGCCAAATCCAACATTCAGCAGTAGGTATTATCCCACTAGCATAGTCATTATGCAACAGTGTTCTCACTCCCTCCTTTCAGAGAACATTCCAGACTCAACTTGTGATGTTGAGGAAGCAATGTGGTTTACATTGCATTTAAATTTGAACTAACTTTCCCCCAGGAATACAAACATCCACAGGTATTCCTGAAGAGAGGGTAGACTTTTCTAAAAACTGCACAAATGTGGTGGTGGGGGGGGGAGGTATGTGATATGTGCACTTGGCCAGAGCTCATGTTGGGTACCCTGCTTTATCATCCTTTGTCTTAGTCCTTTGAGAAATAGGTTCTCTTACTGAACCTGGAGCTGGAACTGCAGTCAGCAACCCTGGCAAACCTCCTGCCTCTGCCCCCACAGTGCTGGGGTGACAGGCTCATGCTAAGCTTTGTACATGGGGCCTGGAGATTCAGACTCAAGGTTTTTTTTGTTTTGTTTTGTTTTTTGTTTTATTTTTCTGATTTACTTATTTATTTCATGTATATGAGTACTCTATCTGCATGTACACCTTTATGCCAGAAGAGAGCATCAGATCCCACTCTAGACGGTTGTGAGCCACCCTGTGTTTGCTGGGAATTGAACTCAGAGCCTCTGGAAGAGCAGCAGCCAGTGCTCTTAACCACTGAGTCATCTCTCCAGGTCCCCAGACTCAAGTTTTTGCAGCAAAACCAATTCTCTCCAGTCCAGGGGGCAGATTGAAGAAAAAAAAATCATAAACTATTCTGTTAGATCAAAAACTTCTATAAGCCAGAGATCTTTGGGGCTCAGCCTAGCCAACGTGTGCCCAATCCTCTCTCACACTGACCTGGCTGGCCGTGTTCTGTGGTTGATATGAGGCACACACGTAAAGTTTTGGCCTAACTTGGAAGGTCAAGTCACAGAGGAAATGGTGCTGCTTCCCAGCTACACTGATGACACCAGAGGACACTGGTTCTGACTAACCCCAGATGGGCTGAAGGGAAGTCCCGGGCCCTGGCTCTGCCAGTGGGAGTGGAAGGGACTGCCCTCTGCGGCTGCAGGCAGAGGAGGGAGGCGTTTCCCCAGGGGTGGGAGGTCCTTTTCCCCTGAAGCATCAAAACCACATCCCTGCACGAGGTCTTGGGCTTGCTTACCAGGCTTTCCTTTTCCTAAAGATATTGTGCCAGCTGTGAGGCCTCTCCAGACTGGAATCCCCATGGTTTCCCAGGAAACACAGGGGACTAGAACGGCCTGACAGAAGGTAGGGCCAGACTGCTGTCCTAAGTAAGGCCTGTAGGATAACACAGGACTGCTCTAGAGCCCCCAAGAAAGCCACCACCAGTTTCAGGGCAAGCACCTTCTCCATCCATAACAACCCTAACACAGAGCTTGCATGGGATTTGGGGTGATTTTCCCCTCCGTAATACTGAAGTAATGCGTAATTGCTATGTGCTCCAGAGACTAGGGATATATATTTGGTTTTTGAGACAGGGTTTCTCTGTGTAGCTTTTGGTGCCTTTCCTGGAACTCACTTTGTGGACCAGGCTGGCCTCGAACTTACAGAGATCCGCCTGTCTCTATCTCCCAAGTGCTGGGATTAAAGGTGTACGCCACTACCACCTGGCAGTAATGCAGTTATATCACAGACACTATAAAGAATATAGTTACTTAAAAGAAAGGAAAATCAGACATAATTTCAGATCACTACAACAAGCACACAGCCAATGTTTTTTTTTTTTTTAAAGATTTATTTATTTATTATGTATACAGTGTTCTGTCTGCATGTATGCCTGCTGGCCAGAAGAGGGCACCAGATCTCATTACAGATGGCTGTAAGCCACCATGTGGTTGCTGGGAATTGAACTCAGGACCTTTAGGAAGAGCAGTCAGTGCCCTTAACCACTGAGCCATCTCTCTAGCCCAGCCAATGTTTTTTTGTTTGTTTTTTTTTGTTTGTTTGTTTTGTTTTTCGAGACAGGGTTTCTCTGTGTAGCTTTGGAGACTGTTCTGGATCTCACTCTGTAGCCCAGGCTGGCCTCTAACTCACAGAGATCCGCCTGCCTCTGCCTCCCGAGTGCTGGGATTAAAGGCGTGCACCACTACCACCTGGCAACACACAGCCAATGTTAATCATGTATCTTTGTATAAAAACAGAATCATAATGTACATATTGCTTTGTAAGCTTCTAGTCTTTTCTTGCCAAAGACCACCTCCCCACCACCATCACAACCTCCTCCTCAAGACAGGGTCTTACTCTACACCCCTAGGAGGCCTGGAACTTGCTACATAGTCCAGGCTGGTCTCAAACACACAGAGCTCTTCCCGCCTCTGCTTCCCATGTGCTGAGATTAACATGCGCCATGATATGGGCTGGCCTCTTTTTTTCTTTAATTTCTCCAAACCACCCCAAACATAGCTGTAGGGTTGGGCAATGAGAGGGCTGAGATAGCTACAGGGTTCCCTAAGCTGACACTGGGAACCCCCAGTTTCAGTAGGTGCATGGATGTCTCTAGCCTGGAAACTCCTTATCTGGTAGTTTCTGGCCCCAAGCCTTTTCCCCAACCTACCCATCCAAAGGAAACTCAAGATTCCTTTGCTTAAGAGCACTGTGGCGCCCTGCTTCATGCTATGGCTTTCAGGTTGAGGTACCTGCATTTGGTTTCTTTTGCTGCAGGAGAAAAAAAAATTTTTTTTTTCAGACAGGGTCTCTCTATGGAGTCCTGGCTATCCTAGAACTTGTTCTGTAGACCAGGTTGACCTTGAACTCACTGAGATCCACCTGCATCTGCCTCCCGTGTGCTGGGATTAAGGGCGTGTGCCACCAGGCCTGGCTGGAGAAAAGATTTTGATCTGATTTCAGAACTGTAACTTTAAACTAGTCATGGTGGCTGGTACCTGCAATCCCGGGACTTGGGAGGCTGGGGTAGGAGGACAGCTCAAAGTCCAAGGCATACCTGGTCTACGTAGTGATTTCTAGACCAACCAGGGCTACACATTGATGTCCCCTCTCAAAAGCAAAACAAAGTAAAATACTTTCTAAAACTCTGGGGGCTCTATGGCATTTTAGAAAAATATCAGAAAATGGATGGCTAGATGACTCGGTACGTAAAAGCACTTGCTGGCAAACCTAACAATCCGAGTTTGATTCCCCAGGCCCCACAAGGTAGAAGGAGAGAACAGATCCCTCATGCTGTCACACACAAACACAAAAAACATTTTTTAAAAGCATATTACAAACCAGCAAGATGGCTCAGTAGGTAAAGATACTTGCTGCCAAGCCTGGGTTCAGTCACCAGAACCAAATGGTGGAAGAAGGGATCCAGTTCCCACTCTTTGTCCTCTGGCCTCTTCGTCTGTGCTGACACACACCCCCAACAAATAAATAAAATCTTTCAACGATATCAGAAAAATCTGGATTGCATTCCTACATGGAACGGCAGGTCGTTGTCCCGTGTTGGGGGGGGGGGGCAACGGCTCTTTAGTGTGCCACGGTCCCCACTATTCCCTAGTGTCTCTTCCTGCCACCAATAATCAAATCATTGTTTGTTCTTTAGTGTCCAACTATTTCCTTCCATTCTGTTATGTCATCCCCTTGCACCCTTTGTGAAGGAGCCCAGGTTGGCTTCTGTCCCCCTGAGAAGGATGCTCACACAGGCCAAGAAGCCTTCAGAGCTGGCATTTGATTCCTCAGGTCCAAGTCTT
Source organism: Peromyscus aztecus (assembly GCA_902168405.1). Taxonomy (NCBI): domain Eukaryota; kingdom Metazoa; phylum Chordata; class Mammalia; order Rodentia; family Cricetidae; genus Peromyscus; species Peromyscus aztecus. Next base: position 5,055 of record CABHPQ010141452.1, read on the forward strand.
TAAGTATGAAGCTGTAACTGGAATCTGGAAGCCTGTCTTGACAGCCGGCCCAGCTCTCATTATGACATTTAGCCTGTGATTGATACGGTGTGTCATGGAGACCTTGGCAGTTAATCTCTCCGTCGAATCTATGGAAACCAAACAGAAGAGGTTTGCTTCCCCCCACCCTCCCCTTTTGGCTGTGATCTGGAAAACAGACTCGCCCTGCCTCTAGAAGAATAAGGGATTTGGGAGCTGTGCGGGCAGGGTTTGGGGGTGCACGGGCTGTCTTCAGGGTTTGGAAAGATTACAGGTCTGTGGTTTCTGGACAGCCCCCTTGCTTTGTTCTATTCCCCAGCACTGCGCTGGGGGATAATAGATCCCAGAGCCCCCTCTAAGTGCCAAGCCGCTCCGGGTAGACCTCACCACTTCCTCTTCTGTCTGGAAATGCAGCCAAGGTTTTAAATGTAGGGCCCGAGCCAGGGATGGTTCCCTCCACAGCCTAATGAGGAGAAAGAGGCCTCACTCGTGAGGCCAGCTTCAGTGATCAAAAGGAGGCAGATGGAGTTTCCACAATGCAATGGACTCTAGCATCTCCCTAAAATCGTATCTTCCTGAGTCCCCTTAGTGACAAGCAGGACTCAAAGGAACCTAAAACCACAGTATTTAGGAATATGATGCCTAACTTAGAAATAAGATGAGTGAGTGCCGTGGATGCATTGAGTAGTTGGTCTTTGTAATTAAGGCTGCTGTAGACCTAAAAGGAAAGTTGTAGCTATGTCTTAGGAGTTTGGGCTGGTTCCGGCAAGAGAAGACTCAGCCAGGCCTTGCAGTATCACACTGCTGCTCCCCAAACCCCAGCAGGCAGTCCCAAGAGTCAAGTTCGGGTCTCATCAACCGCCCCTGGGAGGAGGCACAGTCCACCCTGTGCTCTGCACTTCCTTCCACCGAAACCCAGTAGGGTCACCAGAGCCTCAGTCCTGCTTCCAAGGCTCTGGCTGAGTCCTCAGTCCTCTAGGTGACCCAAGCCCTTCTTTCCCCAGTCCTGTATCTGCAGCGGGAGCCAATGACCTGGTCCCATTTCAGTGAGAAGACAGAAGGCATTTTGGGCACCCTTAGAACCTTTCTCTGGACTCTTCAGCCACATGTCAGCTAGTGATTATGAACTGTCAGCGGGCACAGACTCTGCTGGGATCTTGTTAAAATACAGACTCTCAGGCCCCTGCTGCCAGTATACAATCCAGAATCTGTATTTTCAGCTGGTGCCAACGACTCTAGTGGAGATGGTCTTTAGACCACGCTGGCAGGTTCCAGAGCAGGGTCCCCTCTGCCCCACATGGTCCCTACTCTAGGAAGCAGGCTGTTGTAAGGAAGAAATCACAAAACCTGCCTCCCCCCGTCCTTATGGGCAGACACTTAGCTACTGATCTTTTCACACACTTACTATGTACATCAGGAGAATCGATTGCTGGAGCAATGGTTTCGGTCTTTTCATTGTCCTTTAAAATTTTTATTTTTCTTAAGAGACTAGGGTCTCATTCTCAACTCTTAGATTCCTAGTCTGAAACATCCTCCCAGAATATTTTGGACCATAGGTTTGTGTCACTGTGCCCAGCACTTTCAAAAATGAATTATAGAGAATTCCAAACACATACAAAGAGAAACAGTAGTGTCCTAGTTAGGATTTCTATTGCTGTGAAGAGATACCATGACCACAGCAACTCTTTTTTTTTTTTTAATTAATTTATTTATTGTGTATACAGTGTTCTGTCTGCATGTGTGCCTGCTGGCCAGAAGAGGGTGCCAGATCTCATTACAGATGGCTGTGAGCCACCATGGACCACAGCAACTCTTATAAGGAAAACATTTAATTGAGGCAGCAGCTTATAGTTTCAGAGGTTCAGTCCATCATCATCATGGTGAGACATGGTGGCGTGCAGGCAGACATGGTGCTGGAGAAGTAGCCGAGTGTCCTACATCTTGACTTGCAGGCAACAGGAAGTGGTCATCTGAGATACTGGACGGTATCTTGAGCATATATGAGACCTCAAAGCCCACCCCCACAGTGACACACTTCCTCCAACAAGGCCCCACCTACTCCAACAAGTACACACCTCCTAACGGTGCCACTCCCTATGAGATTATGGGGGCCAGTTACATTCAGACGATCACAAGTAGCTACTTTGCAATCGTCATCCAAACCCAACCATCATTTCTAGCCAATCCGGGTCCCACACCTCCATCAATACCCTATTCTCCAACACTGTCTTTTTGCATTTATCCAACTATACTTTTATTTTATATGTGGACATACCACAGCTCATGTGTGACAGTCAGAGGACAACTCTCTGGTGTCTACTTCCTTCCTCTTCCATGTGGCTCCTGGGAATTGAACTCAGGTCTCCAGGCTTAGATGGCAAGCACTTTACCTGCTGAGCCATCTCACTGGTCCTCCAACTACATTGTTTGGGTGCAAATTCTAGGCACTACATCATTGTACCCATGAATATTTTATCTTTTTTTCTCTCTTTTTTCTTTTCTTTTCTTTCTTTTTTTTTTTTTTTTTTGAGACAGGGTTTCTCTGTGTAGTCCTGGCTGTCCTGGAATTTGTTCTGTAAACCAGGCTGGCCTTGAACTCAGAGATCTGCCAGCCTCTGCCTCCCCAGTACTGGGATTAAACTGTCATCATACCCAGCTTAAAGATTTATTTTGAATTACGCATATATGTGTGTGTGTGTGTAGAATGTACACATGGGAGCAGGTTTTGGCAATATCTACAGGAGGAAAACGGACCCCCTTGGAGCTCAAGTCACAGGTGGATGTGAGCCCTCCGACATGTGGGTGCTGGGAACTGAACTCAGGTCCTGTGAAGGAGCAGTACAGGTTCTAAACTGCTGAGCCATCTCTCCAAGCTGTGAACCTGTTTTAAGTATCATTACCATTTAAGTGTTTAATGTGTTTGAATCCCCTGGAGTTATTTTCAGTCCGTCCATCCAAAATGTCCTTTTCTGAGTAGCACAAGCCTTTCAAACTGTATTCTGTGTAGTCTTTCATCCGGATGTTCTTTGAAGCTCCAGTCTTTGTAACACTCTTTGACTTCTATCACACTGTTGTCGACACCAGCCTCCCTCTCAGCAGACTGGAGCTGTATGCGGCAAGCATCTTCACCTCATCATTTCTCTCAGAAGGAAGTGGGGACCATGGCACCTTTTACACAGCTAAGATGACTTAGTGACTCTAAAGGAATTGGAACGACAGCACCTGTCACAAAACAAGAGATAAAAAGCATGGTCCTCCCTCAGTACCCACGAAGGAGTGGTTCTCTGCCCTCGGGGTACCAGAATCCACAGATGTTCAAGTCCCTCCTATAAAATGGCATAGTTGGGTTGGGAGAGAGCTTGCCCACCATGCACTGAGCCCTGGGTTTTGTCCTAAGCACCCTATAAACTGGGCGTGGTGCTACAGGCCTATAATGTCAGTACTACGGAGGGGGAGGGAAAAGATTAGAAAGTCAGGATCACTCCTCTATACATAGCACATCTGAGGTCAGCTTGGGCTACAGGAGACCCTATCTCAAAAGGGGGCGGGGCCCAATATTTGCATATGGAGATTTTAAATCATCTCTGGGTCACTGTGATACCTGATACAGTATTTGCAGTGTGTGAACATGGTTGAACTATATTGATTAGGGAGTAAGGACAAGAGAGGAAGTCTGCGCAGGTTCAGAACAGGCGCCTTTTCTCATTTGAGTATTTTGATCCTTGAATCTTTGGGTTTGGAGCTGTGTGGAAGAGCAGTTATGGAAGTCCGATTTACTTGTCAAACCAACAAGATTCCTGGGCGACGATGGAAACATTTCTTCCACGTCCCACCAGCAGAGCCTGACACACTGTCCCCAAACAGTTTTCAATCAGCAGACACGGCTGTCTAGCTGGGACATCTCTTTTGACATCTGACAGGGACAGAGCAGCAAGAGCCAGACTTCCAGATGAGAGCCACGAGTACAATCTCAACTACCAAAGACGACTGATGCTCACATTGCCAACCTTCCTTCCACCCTAAGGCCGCAGAAGTCCTGCTTCTGTGAATGGCATGCAGAGCCAAAGCCTCACCTGCTCTAGATCCAGCCATGTGCCTTTTCTGCTGGACAGTCTCTTCCTGAAGATTTTGAGAGAGCCATAGACCTGAGGGAGTCAATGCCTCCCTAATCCGGTTCAAAATGTCCCAAACTAGGCATGTTCCAGTCAGATAAAGAAAGAAGTGGGATTGGCAAGGAAGATGGCGGCTGCCGCTGGTGGGCCGTGAGTGAGAGCAAAATTGAATCATGAACTGATGTGGAAATAAGAGGAACAGGCCCACAAAGAAAGACGTCGAAAAAGGTATACAGAAAAAGAGAAAGATTAAAAACTCAGAGACAAAAGATAGATGGATAAATTTAAGTTAAGAAAAGCTGGCTAGAGCATCAAAGTTTCTCTGCCTTCCTCGGGAATCCGCGGTTTGGATCGATCCTTCCCTCGCGGTCTTCCCAGGCCTGCGGGTGAGCGGTTCGCCGGGAGCTCCAGTGAGAGGCGTGGTACGAGCACAGGGAAGGAGCAGCGGCCGGGACTTCCCGGGTGACCCTTTGGGGCGCGACAGAGCTGGGTGAACACAAGAAGAGGAGCTACAAGATCCAGGGACGCCCGAACCCGCACAGTGGATGTTAATCACCTTGTTGATAGCTTCTCAATTGGGAACTAGTGGAGAACGCAGCGCGGGGCAGGTGCGCCCTGCGGGAACCGTGACTACAGAAGCAACAAGGGAGGACACCGCAGTGCTCGCCTGAACCTGAAGGATCGAGGAGCCAGAGAAGGAGGAGGACATCAGGGGCCAGCCACCCAGCTATACAGCAAGCCACGGAATAAGAGGTGTCTTTGGATCCTGTATTTCAAGAAGCTCTCAAAAGAACTTATCAAGATCACCCAACCACCAAACCAGAGCACCAGAATCTAAGTATACACCTCATCGACTGAGAACAGGGGTGGTTAGCTTGCCCAGGGAACCAGATTTTTAGTTTCTCATTTCCTGGTGCTTGAAGTTTCTCATTTCTGAGGCTTGGAGGTGTAAGCCTGAAGGGTTAGGGTCTTACACCATCAGCACTGAGCAGAGAAAGAGATGAGCAGACGTCAACGAAAAAATACAGGCAACAACATAAAGACTTATATGACAACACCAGAACCTACCGACCCTACAATTGCAACTCCTGAACATACCAAGGCAGAAGAAACAGAAGAAATCAATCTTAAAAATGACGTTAAGAAGATGATAGAGGCCCTTAAAGAAGAAATGAAAAATACCCTTATAGAGGAAATAAAAAATTTCTTCAAAGAGGAAACGAAAATTTCCATTAAAGAAGAAATAAAAAATTTCCTTAAAGAGGAAATGAAAAACTCCATTAAAGAGGAAATAAAAAATTCCCTTAAAGAGGAAATGAAAAACTCCATTAAAGAGGAAATAAAAAATTCTCTTAAAGAGGAAATGAAAAACTCCATTAAAGAGGAAATGAAAAACTTCCTTAAAGAGGAAATAAAAAATTCCCTTAAAGAAATGGAAGAAAAAACAAATAAAAAATTGGAAGAAAGCAAAGAAAGCCAAGAAAAAATAATTAAACAGATGAAAGAAACATTCCAAGATCTGAAAACAGAAATTGAGACAACAAAGAAAACACAAGCTGAGGGAATGCTGGGAATAGAAACCCTGACTAAACGAACAGGAACTACAGAAACAAGCATAATCAACCGAATACAAGAGATGGAACAGAGAATCTCTGACACTGAAGACACAATAGAGAAAATAGATTCGTCAGTCAAAGAAAACACTAAAGATAAAAAAGTCGTAACACAAAACGTCCAAAAAATTTGGGACACCATGAAAAGACCAAACCTAAGAATAATAGGGATAGAAGAAGGAGAAGAATACCAACTCAAAGGCATAGAAAATATATTCAACAAAATCATAGAAGAAAACTTTCCTAACCTAAAGAAAGAAATACCTATGAAGATACAAGAAGCTTACAGAACACCAAATAGGCTGGACCCAAAAAGAAAGTCCTCTCGCCACATAATAATCAAATCATTAAACATACAGATCAAAGAAAAAATATTAAGAGCTGCAAAGGAGAAAGACCAAGTAACATATAAAGGCAAACCTATAAGAATAACACCAGACTTCTCAATAGAGACTATGAAAGCTAGAAGGTCCTGGACAAATGTTATGCAGACACTAAGAGACCACGGATGCCAGCCTAGACTATTATACCCAGCAAAACTCTCAATCACCATAGGCGGAGTAAACAAAATATTCTATGATAAAACCAGATTTAATCAATACCTATCCACAAACCCAGCCTTACAGAAAGTACTAGAAGAATCTAACCTAAAGAAGCTAAACACACCCATGAAAATTCAGGCAATAGATAAACCCACACCAACATCTGAAGAAATAGAAGGGACAAATTCCTCTCCAGAAAATGCATGACCTGTGAAAGCTGCTAAGAGTTTGAGACAGATTTGGGGAGAAAGAAAGCCCCTACCTCCAAAGGCAGCTAGCAGAGGAGCAGGGCAGCCTGGGATGTCTGGGGCTCTGCATCTGGGGGGAAGGGACCGTGCAGGGTGAGAGTGGAATCAGTGGGAGAGGGGTTTCTCTGAAGGAGCTGTGGAAGGGCTGTTGTGGGTGCTGACTATAAGCTCTATACTTTAGAAATGATGTATGTACTTTCTGTCTAGTTAAGAGAATCTTTCTAATAGAGATAGTGATAATAATTAAGAGTAAGAAGTAGAAAAAGATGAAAATAAGAAATGTGAGTTTGTAAAAATTCTATCTTGTTAGATCTGTGTTAAGAAATCTTTAGGTGATTACTAAGTTAAATATATGCTAATGGTAGCCCTATATAAGTTTGTAAAATAGATCCATAGAGTTCCTTTAAAAATATAAGCTTGCAATAAGAATCTAAGGTAGTCCTAAAACATACAGTAATAAGCTTGTAAGAGGTAAAGATACTAGTTGTAAATGTAAGTTTAAATAAGAATTAAGAAGATGGAATGAATATAAGAAGTATATAAGAAGTAATAAGAAATATATCTGCTAAAGTAGTTCCCCACAGCTGAGATCTGTGGAAAATCAATGCAATACAGAAAAACCTGAGTTAACGTCAAAAATAGTGCGGTTTACAATACTACTGTACCTAGAAAGGTCTCTGTCTGCGAGAACAAAAGTTGCAGAGACACTTGTTTGAACTAAAATTATTAACTACAAAATTTTTGGTTGTAAATCGTCTCTTCATATTTGGAAGTGAAAGCCTGATACCAGAATTTACTTTTTTTTGAACTTTTTGAACTTAATGAGAAAACTACAAAAAGATTTTGGTTATGGATTTATCATATTTGGAAGGCTAGTATCAGAATTTATCATTTGAATTTTGAGACTTAAGAAATGAAATGCACAACAGAGATTTCATTGCAATGGGACAATTTCAAGTTTATAGTAATGACCTAG
>CABHPQ010141453.1:0-10714 GCA_902168405.1 Peromyscus aztecus
AAAATACCATCTCAAAGGTAAACAAAAAATAAATTCATGTTGAAATATGAAAAAAAAAAGCTTTTCACTGGGGAGAAGTGGAAACCTGCCCCCCTCCAACCCGTCTTACCTTTAAATCTGTACAACTTTAATTAACTAGGAAATTTCCCCAAATTCTTTATTTTACTTAGTCTTGTTAAATGCCACATTCTTTTTTTTTTTTTTTTTTAACTATAATAAAGGGGTGAGACAGACAGCTCAGCAGTTAAGAGCACTTGCTGCTCTTGCAGAGGAGGACCCAAGTTCAGATCCCAGGACATGTGTTGGGCAGCTCACAGCTGCCTATGACACCAGCTCTTCGGGATCTCAGACTTTCTTCTGACCTCCACAGGCAGAAGAAGAATGCCACATGGCATTCACTCATACAGACACATAAACATACACACAGATGCAAATAATAATCAAATATCTAAAAACAACAATAAACACAAGATACTAAGGGAGGAAATTCAACTAAAGTGGCGACACCGAAAGCTTCATACGTGTATAATGTATAATGTATAATGCACCCAGGGACTTGATTGATGAGAAGTCTTCTCATGTCTTGCTCAGCCTAGAAATGTCTCTTTCAGTGGAAATGAACAAGTGCATAGCCTACTGTCCCAGGCTTTTTCTTTTGGGGGGGAGCTACCAACCAGCTCCCAAATCACGACACAGAGACTTTTTAGTTTTAAATGCTCGGCCTAGCTTAGGCACGTTTCTGGCTAGCTCTTTTAACTTGACTTGTTTCTCTTCATCTACTTTTTGCCTCAGGGCTCATCACCTTTCTCACTTATACATACCTGACTTTCCCTGCTTCTCTATGTCTGCCTGGCTTCTTGTCCCGCCTGTGTCCCTCTGTGTCTCCTCCTTCTTCTCTCCTTCTCTTCTCTTCCAAACCTAGATTTCTCCTCCGATTTATTCTCTCTGCCTGCCAGCCCCACCTATTTCTCCTTCCTCGCTATTGGCTGGTCATCTCTTTATTAGACCAATCAGGTGCCCTACGAGGCAAGGTGAAACAAATGTAACATATCTTTTCATAATTAAACAAATGCAGCATAAACAAAAGCAACACACCTTTACACAGTTAAAGCAATATTCTGCAGCACAGACAAATGTAACACATCTTTGCCTAGTTAAAATAAAATTCCACAACAGCCTGCTTCTCAGAACCCAGGACAAATTTCCTGTCTAGGTGCTACACATACCATAGTGAAGGAGTGCTCTGACCTGTGCTCTCCTGTTCCCTGAGTGTGAGCCCTACATAGTAATCTAGAAAAATACTTTATGGTGAGGACACTTTCTGAGCATGCTTTGTTTAAGGTCATAGTTCAAGAAGTAAAAAACGGCAGACACAATTTGAGACAGGATCAGCCCAGGGTCATGCAGCACAGCTTCAAAAGGCTGAAAAGAGCAACTGCAAACATTCTGGCCATGCTCATTTCGATATTATAATGAGCCACCTTAATTTTAGGTGCCTAGAAGAATGAGTTGAATGACTCAGGAGATCTTGGTTGATTCTCCAAAATTTTTAGTTGAAACAAGAAGAAAAAATAACTCCAGATGTGAGTTAATGCAGGGGTTTGTCCCAAAGTTAGTGGCTGAGGGAGCTGCAGGACACTCAGAGGTCTCCTGTTTGAAAGTAAAAACATCCAAAGAGAAGCCCTTCCTGCCCTGGAGCAGAGAAGAGCCCAAGGGAGCATCCCTCTGCCCTCGGAAGCTTTCAACAGTGATGCTATTGAAACAGAAGAAAAGGCCACAAGTTCACGATGTGCACAGGAGTGTGAGGACCCAACAACCCAGTAAGGGTCAGAAGCTGATGTGCCCCTTTCACGGGAAGGAAGCGTGACTGCGTGGAGGCAATTTTAGGGGAAATGAACGGACTCAGAGTCAGGAAACAGGCTGCGACAGGTTTGCTCTGGGTTCACTGACATCCTCCTTCTTGCCATATGCATCAATTTCCCTGGTCATTGAGATATACGAGTAATGGGAAATAAACCTACAATTTAAAGTCTTCTGAGAGATTCAGCCTTGAAGATAGATAAGGAAAGCCCCATCTTGCATTTTCTTCTCCCTTGGGGCTCTCAGCTTAAAGTCCAGAGTGGTACCAGGCATGGTAGTGCATGCCTTCAAGCTCAATATTTGGGAGGTGGAGGCAGGTGGACCTCTGTGTGCTCAGGCTAGCCTGGTTTACCCAATGAGTTCCAGGCCAGAAGGCTACATGGTGAGACTCTGCCTAAAAAAAAAAAAAAAGTCTAGAGTGGCGTACCTGAGAATATGGTTTTCTGAGGCCCAGCCTTAACCAGGCCCTGAGCTGCATACATCGAGGCATGCCTAACATCCTCGAGTCACTGAACGAGGGCTCTGATATTCGAGCTCTCCGCAGAGCCTGCTTGCAGCATGGGATGTTCAATTAGCAGCCGAAAAAGAAAGGGCTCCTGATAAGCAGAAGCGACATGGCAGTGCAGAGGGGTGCAGGATAAGAGTGGCCTGGGACATTCTGAAAGGTCAGCAGACAAAACACACAAGTGCCTGACAAAAGAGGAGAGTAGGCACACTGCAGAGACCCTTCCCTTAGGCACACACGGCTAAAGGTTCCACTCAGTCCCCAACAGGGAAGAACAATACGTTCAGAGCAGAACCACACTGGAAGGGATTTGGACCCTTTCTGTGTAAGGTAGCGCTCACATTCAGCTCAGCGAAAATTGGATCTAGGTTTCTTCCCTTGCCTGCGTTTTGCCATTCTTAATTAACACCATTGTTATCGCTATGAAGTTCCAAGCTAATGAAGCCCTCTAGGTGTTCTTACAGCTGTATTCAGAGAAAAGCCACGTCTGACCATGAGAGTCCAGATAGATCCCCGTGCCCTTCTGAGGCAGACAGGATAAACAATGTCCTTCACCCCACAGAATGCTCTCCTTAATATGCCCTGTGTCACAGTGACTTAGAAATACTTTCCAGTGCATGCGCTAGAAGGAAAAGAAGGTGGGTTAAATCCAAGGTTTTCAGGCTGCCGACTGCTAAGGAGCAATCTGTCATTTTCTGGATCAGGGGAAAAAAATGTAGTCTGGGGACAATTATTTTGGTCTCTCTTTGTATTCCCTCTGTTTCTGCTTAACATAACACTTCTCACCACCCCAGTGGCCTTTAGAGGACGTACAAACTTCTCTGACAGGACCCTTCTCTCCAGTCGCCTATTCTCATGCAAATTCGCCCTATAAGTCCTCTGCTTTCTCATTCCATTCCCATTTTGAAACACAAAAAGAAGAAAACCCCCCAGAAGCCCCATGGTTGCCCCAGAAGGGGTGCAGGCTAGATAACCTTTGTCCCTTTTCCGTCACTAATTCCCGGTCTGAGCCCAACGTGTTCCCACTGGTGTGGCTTGGGCTTTGTCACCGTCCTTTCGGATGCCCACAACAATTCACATTCACGAAAAGTGAGATTAAAAGTGTGTGACTGTTGGCCTGAACCCCCGAATTCCACTTCTGTCCCTACTAATGATTCCTTTTCAAGGGCAGATTTTTATCTTAGTAAAGATCTCCCAGCTGGGAGAACAGTAGAGAAATTACCCCCAGATCTCTCTGAAGCCTAAGGAATTAGTTGGTGAATTTAGTAAACTCAAGGCAAAAGGCAGCGAGAGAGGGCTGGGGATAGAGAACTTGCCTACCACGCATGAAGCCGGGGGTGGGGGTGGGGGTGGGGATGAGAGGGGAATGGGGGACGCGGGGGTGTTTTCAACCTCGGCCCTGCCCCCCCTCCCCCAGATCTAAAAAAACCTGACAAGAGAAACATTTATCATTATACATATGGTTATTAATGATCTGCTTTGTACTCTGTGGGAAATACACACATATATCTAGGCCCTGTGCTCATGAAACATGGGACCACGTAAAGAGGATAAAACAAAAGGGGCATTTTGGTTTGTTTTGTTTGTTTTATTATAAAGTATGAGAGCGTGCTTAAAGGGCTTCAGAGGAGGAAAGAATTTAAGCTTTCTGCCCAGTGTGGTAGCATATGCCTGTAATCCCATCACCCGTGAAGGGGGATCAAAGAATTAAGAGACCAACTTGAACTACATAGACCCTGTCTCAAACTAAATAAATAAATAAATAAATAAATAAATAAATAAATAAATAATAATTAAATAGTTTAAACATTCCGTTAGTTACAATTTTCTAAAAATGCCTTTTGATCAGTTGTATGGAGGCTCAGACGTACCAAATTTAATCCAAACTGGTTCAATAGTCATCAAAGTCAAAATATATATAAAAAAAAAAATTTTGTTGTGGAATCTACAGCTTCATATGAACAAAACAGCCACGGAATTAATGGACCTCGGCCAAGTGTCCAGAACTATGCTAAACACTGTATGCATGTTCTATGACCCAACCCGACATTGGAAGCATGAAATGAACAAAATCCAGAGTCAAGGCACAGGCTAGAGAGTCACACAGCAGGGCCTCAGCGAGCAGAGCTCAGATGAACCCGTTTCACAGGTAAAAAGGGTTCAATAAAGAATTTTAAAATATCTAGTTCTTTCTGTCCAAATGTTTATTACCAAATGTACTACCTTGTAGTGATACTTTATTTGTGCACCCCAATAAAGCTTATCTGGGGATCAGAGGAAAAAGCCAGCCACTATATTAAACATAGAGGTCAGGCAGTGGTAGCACACGCCTTTAATCGTAGCATTCGGGAGGCAAACATCCATCCGGATCTCTGTGAGTTCAAGGCCACACTGGGAACAGAGCCAGGCGAGGTGGCACATGCCTTTAATCCCAACACTAGCTAACCATAGAGGTCTGGAGGTCTATACAGACAGACTGGAAGTGATAGGTAGAAAGGAAGTGATAGGTAGAAACTACATGTTGGGCGGAGAGAGGAAGTAAGATGGCAGGGCACAGAAAGATATATAGGCGTGAGTATACAGGAAGTCGCTCTCTCTTGGGCTGAGGATTTCCTAACATTAAGAATGTGGCTGGCTTCTTTCTGCTTCTCTGATCTTTCAGCTTTCACTCCAATATCTGGCTCCGGGTTTTTTAATAATAAGACTGTTTAGCAATTCATCTTACACTACCTCTTATTTTTTCCATCAAGCTATATCAATAGAAAAAAAATTCCTCTACTCTTATTTTCAATATTCAAGAGGTCACAAGTTAAAATGATAAAAGATGTTTAAAATTTTTTATATTTACATAATACACGTGAGAGTTCAGGAAAAAAGTGTGACTCAAAGAGGAAGCTGGAATTTGAGGGATATTTACCACCTTTTTCTTTTAGATTTATTTATCTTATTTCATGTATATGAGCACTTTGCCTGTATGTATGAATGTGTGTGTCATGTGTGTGACTGATGTAGGTGAGGTCAGAAGAGGGCATCAAATCCTCCGATACTGGAGTCATAGGGTGTTGGGACATACCACATGGGTGCTGAGAATGGAACAGACTCTTCCATAAGAGGAGAAAATGTTCTTGACTACTGGGCCATCTCTCCAGCCGGTTATTCATCATCTTAATGGGAGATGAAAGGATTGAGGAGTGGTTCTGAGAAAGCAGATGATCTCTTAGAAGGTGTGGAGTAAAGACACTCTGAAAACCCAGAGGATGCCTTTGAAAGAGAAATGGGCTCCGGGGAGAACACATGGGAGATGGGATAGCTCGCTGACCATGTCCTTTGAGAAGACAAAACTAGATGGAGCTCCAGGAACGGGATCCATGTCAACTGAGTGCTGTGCTTGAGTGTAGACAGGTGAAGGACTCCAGCAACTCAACAGCTTCAACTTTGACTTTTTTTTTTAAATGCCAAAGTGACGTGTTTGGGGTGGTGTATCCTGATTTTCATCAGTGTTTAAGAACTCAAACATGCGACAGTGACATAAATGAAGAGATGTTAAGTTATAAAGATGTTCCGAGGTGTCAGAGTTCACTACGGTGAGACTAGGAAAGCAGGAAGCTAAGCACAGGAGAGAAAGATTTCTCAAGGTTTCAGAAGCCAAACCTGGAAGAACTGAAGCACAAGTCACACAGTCCAGTCTGGCCGAGAGAGAGAGAGAGAAGGAAGGAAGGAAGGAAGGAAGGAAGGAAGGAAGGAAGGAAGGAAGGAAGGAAGGAAGGAAGGGAAAAAAGAAAGATATTTTTTAAATACTATAAAATTGTTCATGTGGTCTTTGCAAAAAATTCTCAGCCCCCTGCTTGTTCTAGATAAAAGCCTAGTGGAGGCCTATTATTGTTCATAGTTTTTCGGCAGGCATGGTGGCACACACTGTAATACCAGTACTCCGGCAGCAGCAGGAAAATGGTGATTCCAAGGCCAGCCTGGACTATATGGTGAGTTTAAATCCAGCCTGAGCTACATAACTAGACTGTGTCTCAATAAAACAAAACTAGACTAAGAATGTAGCTCAATTAGCAGAGCGCTTACCTGGAATGCACAAAGCCCTGAGTTCGATCCCCAATACCACACAGAACCAGGCATGATGATGCACACCTGTCTCAGAAGGTACAAACAGGAGGATCAGGAGTTCAAGACCAACCTTAGCTGCACAGTGAGTTTAAGGCTCGCCTGGGATACATGAGACCATGTCACGAGAAGCAGAAGGAGAGGAGGGAAGGGAAAGTGAACAGGAGAGGGGAGGGGGGAGGGAGAGGAGGGGAGGAAGGGAGAGGAGAACAACAGACTTCTCTGTTAAGTGATAAAATTCCGTCCTACAAAGATGGATTGTTCCAGTTTCACTGGTCTAACTGGAGCAACGTCCCCCACAAGAAGCCCGGCACCGCGGCGGGTATTGACATTGTTTTGAGGCTGTCACAAGGAACTGTTCTCGGGTCTTCCAAATACTTCCTTCTTTAAAAATAAACTAGAAAAGGAGAGTGTAGCAGTGTTGAATTTACTGACCTTAATCTTGTCTGAACGCTTTGCTTTCTAACCAGCTTGCTTTGGTGTCTGGGGAAGGACTTGCAGCTCCAGCAAAGAGCGGCACACAGGAAGCAGGCTGTCCTTGTCGACAGCAGGAAGGATGTCCCGGGAGGCAGTGGACTGTACTCATGTGTTACTGTACCACAGTCCCAAAAATCTAGATGCACCTGGCTTTCCCTCTATTCACAGTAGCAGCAATTTTGTTCCCACACACATACCTGGTATGAAGAAAGCTCAGTAAGCTACTGTAAGGCAAAGGCACCCTAGGGTTCAAAGATACTGATTAACGTTGATAGTCATCTCAGGTGAGCTTTTAAAAACATATGCCTGGCATCCAATGCTTTCAGAAACATTTAGAGGTTGTCTCTTTGGATAGTAGATAGATGTGGTGCATGTGTGTGTTCGTGTGTGTGTCTGTGTGTAATTTTCTTTCTTTCTTTCTTTCTTTCTTTCTTTCTTTCTTTCTTTCTTTCTTTTTTTTTTGAGACAGGGTCTCTCTACTTAGTCCTGACTGTCTGGAACTCACTATGTAGACCAGGCTGGACTCAAACTCACAGAAATCTTCCTGCCTCTATCTTCCAAGTGCTGAGATTAAAGGCGTGTGCCACTATACCTGACTGGTGTGTATTTATTTTCATTTTTACTCAAGGACCTGTAAACATAAAACACCCATTCAAAAGGCCAGCAGCTACCTTATGATCCGTGAGAGTAGCCTAGAAGCCTCAAAGCATAGATCCTATAGACGCGCCTGTCTAAGATCTCACTGGATTTAGCTAGAACAAAAGTGATCTGTCACCTATTGTGGTGGTTTGAATGAGAAATGCACATACACACACACACACACACACACACACACACACACACACACACACACACGGCTCATGTGTTTGAACATTTGGCCCCCAGTTAGTAGTATTATTTGGTAAGGTTACGGGTTCTTCAGGAGGTGGAAACTTGTGAGAGGAAGTGTGTCACTGGGAACGGGTTTTCGGGGTGTATAGCCTTGACACATCCTGTTCCACCTCTCTGCTTCTTGTGTGTGGATGAAAACGTGATCAACCAGTTTGCTGTCCTGTCACCATATTTCCCTGCCTGTTTCCATGCCTTCTCGGCCATGATAGACTCCAGCCCTCTGGAAACATAAACCAAAACAATCCCTTTATGCGAGAACTTGTATGGGTGTTCTACCTGAATATATGACTGACTATACCAAGTGCACGCAGTGTCCTGGGAGGCTAGAAGAGAATATTGGATGCCCTGGACCCATGTGTGGTTACAGGTGATTATGAGCTATCATGGGGGTTGCTGGGGATCCAATCCTAGTCCTCTGGAAGAGCAGTCTGGGCTCTTAACCTCCGAGCCATTGTTCCAGCCCCTTAGCCATTTTTTTTGTTTTGTTTTGTTTTTGTTTTTTAAATCACAGCAACAGAAAAGTAACTGAGATCTTCATTCTAATTGCATAAACTTACTCAATTAATGAATCACTCAGATAAGAAGTCAAGACATAGGAATGACAATGGCCCACAAACGAGTCTTTGGGGAGAGGGGAGGCTTGGGATGGAACTCAAGGCCTCACGCGTGCTAGGCAAGTGCTTTTTTGTTTTTGTTTTTGAATAGCACGAGACTATCCCTGGCTAAGTAAAAGGGCAGCCATAACTGCTGTGTAAATCACACTGACTTTCCCCAGGTGGGAAAGGCTGACTCTCTATTCCACACCTCATAAAAAGAGCCCAAGGTACCTTTGCAAGAACAGCTTGACTGTACAATGCCAGAGTCACTGGGAGAGAGAAATGAAACGTGCAAAAGCCAGCCATAGGCTTGGAAGAAGCAAGCGCAGCCTATGTTTGGATTCCACCATTTAAAAATATGTCTTCCCAGCCCGCTAGCCACCCTACTTGGAAGGAAACCCTTAATTTATTTCTGAGAAGTGCCAGCATTCATTAGAATCATAGTCTCCTCCAGCCTCGCGCTTTCGAAAATGGCCTCTGGGCACTTGCCTAAAATAACTTTTTAGAGCCTGTGCTCCAATAAAGAGTCCTTTGCTGAAACTTGGATCAGATGTTCATTTATTACCCTCCTCTTAATCAATTAAGAAACATAGCATAAAAGCACATTGCCTATAAGGGGACAGGCATAGAGTTATTCTCCTTGCTGAGCTCCTAGCGTGATTTTCCCGGAATGAAAAGAAACCACACGTGTGTCCTGAGAGGGGAAAATGTGTTTGCATCCTGGGGTAGCTCAATGAAATATTATTACCTTATCAGTCCCCGACAGAAACTGAAGGGAAGCAAGTAATAACTTCCCTTTCCAGAGCCGGCTCTGAGTGGGGCGGGGTGCTAAGGGCACTAGAAAAAGACTGGAAAATCAAGTTTCTTCTCCTTTTTTCTTTTTTTAACTACATGTTTTCTGGTTAAAACAAATGTTAGTTTTAGAACTGAGATCAACGAAAAGGTAACGGCGGTTTCCTCTTAAATCCCCTCATCTTAAAAAAGAAAATATTTACATAAAAGATGAAAGCCTGGGAGCCTATTCTTCTTCGCACACGGAGATTTTCAAACCCAGTCAGTTACCAAATACAGGCATTGAGACATATGATGTCATAGTCTAGCGGGCGCATTCCTCCACCCAACACGTGCATATACTTATGAAGAATGCAAACATGTCTCAATGTCACGGAGTTACACATGCTTCGGAGGGCTGTAAGGTGGCACCTTCTGAGACGGGAGTGAAGGAGGCCCTTTGTTGGCAGACAAGAAGATGTAACAGCAGAGACCTTTAGTCTCCTTTGAATTTCTAGGTCTCTAAAGGCAATAAATGTTGGGAGGGGGAATATTGACTACAGCTTGAAACTTTCCTTAAAAAAAAAAAAAAAAAAACAGGTCTTGGGCTGGAGAGATGGCTCAGCCATTAAAGGCTAGGCTCACAATCAAAAATATAAGACAAATAGGTCTTTTGAAGTATTAAATCTCTGACTCATCTGAAACAGCCATGTTTTGATACGCTGCCCTTAACATGGCTTTTGTCTCTCAGCTGGGGATAATACATCAGTGAAGACATAATTTTGAGTGATACTTATATGTCTCATGCTGCAGCTGGCATGAAGGCTAGACACAGAGAGATTTCTAGACACAGAGAAGTGTGCAGCCTAGTTTGGAAGGTGTGTCCGTCCATTCAGGCATATATAACTGAATACCTAGACTGGGTATCCTGCATCCAACAGAGACGGATTACTCTGGAGACTGGGAATGCTGAACTCTGGTGTCTAGTGAGGACCCACTTCCTGATTCACAGAATGCGCCTTCTTGCCATGGGAAAAAAAAATGAACTAGCTCTCTGGGGCATCATTCATAAGGGCACAGATAGCACTTATGAGGGTTCCACCCTATGACCGAAGCATTTCCCAAAGACCTGCTCTCTAATACCATCACTTTGGGGTTTAGGATTTCAACTTGTGAGTTTGAGAGGAACACACACTGCCGAAGAAAAAAAGCATAAAGAGAATGCAGAATAATTCATAAAGATGCCAGATAAGATGTAGTAAAGACTGGGTTTCCATCGGGGTGGGTGGCAAGTTGCCCTCCTCAGGACACTGACACTGATTCAGTAAAGTGCTTATTAGGGACCGTGCTCAGGACCAGTACTTACAGACTTGGTACTTGGAGAAGCTAGGCTGTGGTATAGGATCTCTAAAGTCTGGTTTAAAATAATCCTACACTGGGCCTTTGGACAACTTCACACACACACACACACACACACACACACACACACACACACACACAC